>JAVJIF010023430.1:0-68138 GCA_038442645.1 Agave tequilana
AATAAATGTGCAAATGCGATGGTATATATGATGACAATTATGCATTTTCCTACCTATCATAGGCGATGTCAAACTGAAATTGTATTATGAATTGCATGAGAGGTTGCATATGATACATGGCCATATTAAGACTAGTTTTTATATAATGATGTATTAGGGCAGACTCTATATTGCAGAGGAGATGCTGCCGAAAATTTTAAATAAATCTTGATGATTATCTGAATTGCTGATGATTAAATGAGAATTAAGATTAATTCAGGTGATTAACATCTGGGACCATTACAACGGCGCCAAGAGGTACAAGGCGAGGATGGTTGTGAAGGGAATTCAACAGCTGGAAGGTATTGATTTCACTGAGATTTTCTCTCATGTTATGAAGTTAACCACTATTAGATCTATTTTGGACATTTGGCAGCAGAGCACTTGCATCTAAAACAACTGCATATTAAAACTGTATTTCTCTATGGCGATTTGGAGGGGACATTTATATGATGCAAGCATAGGGGTATGTCATGCCGGGAAAGGAGCAGTTTGTTTTACAAGCTCAGAAGAGTCACTATGGCTTGAAAACAGGCTCCGAGGCAGTGGCATCTGACGTTTGACAGATTCATGATTAGTAGTGAATTCACAAGGTTGCAAATTGATCACTATTGCTATTTCAAGTGGTTTGAGAATTCTTACATCCTACTACTATTTGTACGTAAATGATATGCTTAACGTGAAGGAGATTGTGAAATCTCAAGGCAAAATTGGTGAAGAATTCTCAATGAAGGATTTGGGTCCAGCGAAGAAAAATCATAGAAAGAGGATCAATAGATAGAGAAAGATATTGTTGATTATATCACAAGCCGATTATGTGGAGGTGTGAAAGGTTTAACATGTTGGATGCTAAACCTGTGAACATCCCGCTCAAAGGTCACTTCAAGCTCTCAAAGGCACAAACTCCAATAATGAAAGATGAAAATGCTCTCATGTCAGAGGAGCCATATGTGTTTTGGGCAACTTGATGTATGCTATGGTTTGCATGAGGTCAGACATTGCTTAAGTTGTGGGAGTTATCAGCAAGTATATGAGCAATCTCGGGAAAAAGCATTGGAGAGCTGTCAAGTGAATCTTGAGATATCTAAAAGAGAGTTCAGATATGACATTGTGTGATGATGGCATGGACGTTCGTCTATACAGATATGTAGACTCTGACTTTGCGGGTGATGTAGACAATCGGAAGAATACCACTTCACATTGGGAGTTGTAGCAGTAACTTGGTGTCGAGGCTGCAAAAGATAGTCGCCTTGTCTACGACGGAGATCGAATATGATGCAGCGACAAAAGCTTGCAAGGAGTTGATATAAATGAAGGATTTTTTGGAAAGCTTGGCATAGAGCAGGTGACTCCGTCACTGCACAATAATAGCCATAATGCGATAGATCTTGACAAAATCTAGTCTATCATGACAGAACCAAGTACATTGATGTGTGGTACCACTTCATCCTCATTCTTTTGAGAACGATGTGTTATCACTGGTGAAGATACACAAGAGCCGGAATCCCGCAGACATGTTATCAAGGTGGTCCACGACGGAGAAGCTGAAAACCTGCCCAGCGTCCGTGGTTTTTCTTGGTGAAGATCTAGAGTTTTGAGTCGCAACAAAATGCCACTATAAGTTGAGAGTCGGAGAAATACAAGAGAGAGATGGGCGTTGTTTGTGACAATAATCAATCTCCAAGTAGGAGATTGTTTAGTTGTGGAGCCAGAGTATTGCTGTAACGGTCCCAGTTTAACAATCCTCAATTTACATAACATACTCTTAATAAAACCGATAAATCAAATCATTCCCTTATTTCTTAAAATTTCAGCAGCACCTCCTTTGTAATTACTGGTCGAATGCAATATCCAATACAGATATGATATGTTTCGGCTTGACATTGCCTACTTATGGAGAAACAAAAATGACATAAACTCTAGAGTTTCTTTCTAGACATCCATAGGCTCTCAGAATTTATAACTTTCAACTTCTCATGGCATCATATTGATAATACCTTCTTATTGTTACAACTCAATAAAAATATCTCAAATGTCAACTTGAAATGAAACTACTACAAGTTCTCCACATATGTATATACAAGATTAATCATGTCTCCCATGACCTACATATATCATTCACAAACACAATGTCCCAAATACAAGAATTGAATTGACTCAGAACGAACCCTACGCAGCATAACCCTGACCCTGCCTCCAAGCCACCTGCAATATATCAGTCTGTGGGAGGGTGAGCTCGACAGCTCAGTGAGTGAGGTAGGAATAATCAAGAAAAGATAATATCTCAACAAGAGTATGAATATACACGCAATAAAAGGAATCTGAAACAGTAAAAGACAAGAATCGAGGCATCCGATAGTTTGATAATCAAGGTCTCAGCCTCTACAATTTCTGAGGACGATCAGACTCTTCTGATTGTATTCCCCAATTTCTTTATTGAATTTTCATCTTTATGTATGATAAGTCTATGAGTTACATAGCCAAACTCTCTCGCCTTAAGTGTACATGTTGTATTACTCACGTGTCTAGTATTCCACGCTATAATATACCAACCACCAAAGTTATGCCATAGACCTAGTTTATTGCATTCAAATAACACTTACATCACAAGCATAATTATATAACATATAATCACATCATATTTCTCATAATGCAATAACGCATTACACTACAAGTAATGCACTGATTCACATGCACACTTTTACCCAATATATGGTATTCATTTCAATGAACTAAACTTGTATTCTAATGGTTTCATTGTCATATACAACGACATATCCATCATACTCCCAGTGTCACACACACACATACACATTTGTATCACACATAACCATTCATTATCAATCATTTGTAAGGATGCAATTAAATGTATATCATACACTACAAGTAATGCACTGATTCACATGCACACTTTTACCCAATATATGGTATTCATTTCAATGAACTAAACTTGTATTTCTGATGGTTTTCATTGTCATAATACAACGACATATCCATCATACCCCCAGTGTCACATACACACACATACACATTTGTATCACACATAACCATTCATTATCAATCATTTGTAAGGATCAATTAAATGTATATCATAGCACCGTCGTTCACTTCGCACTCCGCCCGTGCCATACGGGTCCCTTCCTCCCCCAATATGATATATATATAGCATGTATAT
This sequence comes from Agave tequilana, assembly GCA_038442645.1. Taxonomy (NCBI): domain Eukaryota; kingdom Viridiplantae; phylum Streptophyta; class Magnoliopsida; order Asparagales; family Asparagaceae; genus Agave; species Agave tequilana. Next base: position 3,215 of record JAVJIF010023430.1, read on the forward strand.
ACAACAATAACACCGTCTTCCCCCCTCCTACCGGTTCTCGCACGGCCCCTTCCTCCAATATATATATATACAACAAATCCCACCGTCTTCCCCCTCCTACGGCTCCCGCCCGGCCCCTTCCTCCATACACAATGTGTACATATATAACAACCAATAACCAATGCATCCGTTTCATAAGATTCATATATCATGCACATCAATTTCCTTACAAAAGCAATCATACTCACAATTAATGTTTATCTGTTAGATTGCATCATTACAGGAATATTCACACCAATTAATTAATCAGAACATGCCCCAATTACATTAAGTACATAAATCAAGTGATATACACCCATCATATTCATATCAATCATAATGATTCTTATTCAGTGAGACACAGCTAATGCTCTTGTACACCATGTTTCAAAATTCTACACATTAAATGCAATACTTATTACATAAGGTTGTGTTCAGTTCTAAGCCTGCCTTACTATCCCTTTATTCTTGTAACATGGTATATGTGTGAAGATATATAATATGGGTGCTTTCTATGTAATGCTCTAAATGTATTTGAACAGAGGAACGACCATGTTCACATGTTCACACATGCATAACGACCAGATAGTACATATGTACATATGCCATACCCATATTTTCTCACTTTCAAATCTTCATATACGAAATTTCAAAACATTCATTATTACGCCCATAGAGTTGATCATCGTCTCAGATAATCGGTTTTATCCCTTTTAACTAGAATAATGTGAACGCCACATCACTCTTTAACCCCTAACGTAAATCAAGACATTATACTCAAAAGAGAAGGAAACCATTAAGAATTGAAACGATATAGCACATACGATTGAAAGTGTTTATTTCAAGTATCTCATAAGTTTGGTCACCTTATGGGGCACATGCTATCGGTATGCAAAAGTATTACTCCACAAACATCCTGGCTAAATGGATGGGTAAGTTGAGACTATAAGGAGAAATAAATGTCTCATACGTGGTAGTTAATTGGAATACAACTCTCTAATAGTACAATAAGAAAATCTTTCCTTTCAATTAGTATTCATGTTCACTCATCTATTAGTCTATTGTCCATATAATTTAGTGCTGGTCGATAACTTGACCAATTATCATGAATTACAATTTATCAGTCTATCATCCTTACCATCTACTTTCGGCGCTTCAGAGATTTCTACTGACTATGTGCCAATAAATACTCTATTCACAGTCCAGTTACTAGGCCACCAAAGAAATTATGTGTTAGGATGAAATATATCTTTTGGAGTCCATACACAATAATTCCTTATTTTTAATAAAATTAACGAAACCTGAGTCTAAGGATAACACCAGCACACTGAGTGTACATGCAACCTCGTTATGAACATTAATTTAAAGTAGTCAGCATTTAAATAATTAAGTATGACATACCCGTGTTCGTAACATGCGTTACTGAAGAAGAGTGGTTAGTTCTAAACTCAGCACAACATGCCTGTATAATTTCCAATAATTTTCCCATAGATCCACCTAAATCTGTTTCATCGGATCTGACCTCCCTAACAATCGAAGATGATTTTATCGTAACTTCTACTTTTGATATTAGAATGAGACGCAGGGACTTCCTTTAAACCTTAGATTTATTGATCTTTCTAGCAATATATTAAATGACCCACTTAATTCACATGAACAACTGAAATAAATAGAAAATCATTTAGACATCTAAAATTCTGCAACTTTGCACTTTCGATAAGTTATCAAGTTCCAGTGATAATTCCCAGCACAGACATTGGATTAGGACACCGTAAGCGCGGTTGGAAAGTAGACTCGATTAGCTTTCCAACGGTATATCACATGACCTATTTCTCATTAAATATCCTAACGAAAGAAACCCCAAGATTCTGGTTTCAGATCTGGACAGACTTTAACAGATTTGTATTATTATTACAAAGTGCTTTGAACTACACAATACATTTCCCAACTTTTCCTCTTATTTCCTCATCTAAATTAGATCATGAGGAAGGCATGAACTTAAGTATTTAGACTTTTGGTCACGAGAATATTTATAAGAGCATTCATAGATCGATCACCACATGATTATCACAAGCCCCTCTTTAAGTCACCTCCAACTTCATAGTTGGACTTAACGTAAAAAAAATTTTCTTCTTATCCCACTAACATGACCAAGATCTAATCTTGATTCGATTGCACAATTATTATGTAAGGATGGCAAGAGGTTCAACCCTCACAAGTGCAGAAAGCTTCAAGATCCTCCATCTACTCTAAAGGTTAGGAGAGATCTATAACTTGATCTCCCCCAATTGTAATGATTCACAAGTTTATGATACTGATTCCACGGTTAAGATTAATCTTTGTCTTCCAATAATATATTAATCTTTACTGGGACTTTTGATACGATGCCACCCAAATTTCTACGCTTAACCTTGCTTATATAATGATAACCAATACTAACCCCCGATCGCGCTTTCACAAAATAGAATCATATACATGATAACCATACTAACCCCCGATCGATTTCAAAATAGACTCATATACAAATTACAAGAGAGTATACGTCTTGATAAAATTAAAACTAACTCAAACCATGACCCTTCTTTGAACATAGTGCTTTCATACATGATTTATAGTTTCGTCAAAAGGCTAGTTGCATGATATTACAAGAGGTTCACATAATCAAAAGGGAAGTTCTACTACAAGGATTTCAACACCTAGTAAGTTCATCGCGCATTGGACCAAAATTTGTGCGAAGCATTTTTTTCCAATTAGGAAGAAACAATTTCTCAAACATTAGCCTCACAAGCTCTCAATGAAAGTCTCAACACCATCAACTTGAAATGTGGGATTAAGAGTTCAAGGGTTGAGATTTACACCCAAATCCGAAAATTTATGAACCCCATCACCACATGACATACACTATCATGTAACCTCCCTACCCATCAATTACCTATAATTGGATCAACTCCACAAATCCAACATCAAATTTAGATCACTATATGCATTAGGAGTCATTAAATAACAAGGAACAATTGCAAGAATACTCAAGGGAGAAAAATTTTATTCAAACAATAGATTCAGATCTAGGGCTTTTCCAAAAGGGAAAATTGAGGAATGAACAAGGAGAAACCCTACTCACCGTCTTCCGACCCGGCCGCCCTAACCGGCCCGCCGCCCGCTGCCGCGGCCCTGGCCGCCGCTGGCCGCGCCTCCGTCGCACGTGGCCGCGGCTGGCCGCGCCTGGCCGCGGCCCGCCTGGCCTTGGCCACCCGCGCGAGAGAGAGAGAGAGAGGTTTTTGGGGAAAACTTGCGTGAGGGAGAGAGAGAAAGAGAGAGATTTTGGGGGAGAAAAATTAGTTTAATTCTCTCACTTTCCTATAATAAACAATTATCCAAATATATTACTCTTGCAATATGTGCCACTTGTCTTCATCTCTTAACACTCCACTACTCCCCTCCACTAATTCTATATCATAATATTATAATATTTGTACATAAGAAATTGTTTATTGTATCCATGTATATTTAGGCATGTATATATATATACCTACACACAAAAATTCCCTATACATGTATGCATGTATTTATACAAGAAATGTTTGCATCCACATAAAGTTTTACACAAATAAATTTATATAAATTCATCCTATTTATTCCATTCCAATTTCCGTAGAAAATTTAAGATATCTGTTTTCACGCAAAGATTTATTCGATCATCACCTCAGAAAATTTTGTATAACTTTACTATCCCTGATTAAATATTAAATTAAGATATAAAAATCAGGGTGTTACAATTGCATTGATGGATTGTCACCATACGCAGTCAACACAATGATCCTGGAGTGACGTTGAGGCTTTGTAGGTCATGGCGCTGGGCGAGTTCAAAGTTTCAGTTGATGACAAGCTCGGAGTGAAAAGGGGGATTGGAAACAGTGAAGTCTCCGAAGTGATAGCCTTCGGAGTGGTGGTCTCCGGAGTGAAAGTTCACTCCGAAGCACCAGTTGGGGAGTACTCCGTAGGGACAGAACATAGTAGCTCACCGAGGTGGTTAGCAGAAGCGATCCATCGTGTAAACGGCCCAGTCCATCCTGAAAGCGGTCCAGTCCCAAGCGTCTTGCTAGTGAAACTTGGGATATCATCAAGAACAGTTTAGAGATCTCAAAACTTATAATCCTAATTTTTCTTATAAAGAGGATGTGCCGTCATTAGGATTAAGAGCGAGAAAAATGAATTGATTATACTAGTGTGAGTGCTATTGTACATAGCGGCTGTGAGATTTCTCTTTTTCTCTCCTGTAATCTCTCTAACGAATAGTGAATTTGTGTGCGGCTCCGTGATTTTCTCAATTTGAATTTTTTACTAGTTTCTTTATTTGCTCTGTGATTTCTCTTCTTTTCTTCATCTGCCTTCTTGCTGTTCCCAACAAGAAATATTTGATAAGGTAAGAAAAAACTAAATAATCAAGGAAAATATAGTAAAATCTGAAGACAATCGTCATCATTTTGTGTTGTCAAAGATGGAAAACAAAGAATTAGTGGGATTTGTGGTGTGTTATCTGCATGATGGCCTTGCTGACCTTAGACTCTGCAAATAAACGGTGACTCCGCACAGCGCCCTGGGGTGGGGTGGTCCCACTCCTTCCTCAAAAAAGAAAAAACAAATAATAAATAAATAAATAAATAAATAATACAAATAACAATAATAGTATTTTAATATAATATAATAAATTAATAATAATAATAATAATAATAATGTATAAATAATAATAATAATCGGAGTTAGTTTTGTAGCGACGGCGAACTACTCCCTACCGAACAGAACGCGAAGGAAGCCACGTCTTCTCGTCTTCTTTCTTTCTTTCCTTCCTCCTTCATCATCAGTTGACTTCTCTCTCTCTTCTCTTTTCCCCGTTTCTTCTCTCAAACTCCCAAATGCTACAATCCCCAATTCTTCCTCCCTAAATCAATTTCCATGGCCTCCTCTCATTCTTCCCCCGTCCTCTCTCTCTCTCCTCCTCGTCTTCTTCTTCTCAGCTGCTTCTTCTGGTAGTACTAATAACAATAGGTTTGGTTTGATCTCCACCATCGCTTCTCCGACACGGTCCGCCGCTGGGCCCACTCCAGATCCCACCAACTCCCTGCGGTGTGGCCCACAAGGGCACCGCCGACTACTACGCCGCCCCTCGCCGGCCACGATCGCGGCCGCCTCCTCTCCTCCGACGATAATTCACCCCAACGCCTCACTTTCTCCGACGGCAACCAGACCATCCGAATCAACAGCTTGGATTGTAAGATACAGCCTTTTTTAAAATTTGGTCTTGATTTGATTTGATCAAATTGATTGGTGGTGATGTGTTCGTGTATTGTTCAGCTTGCACTATGCGCTGGTTTCTTTGGGCACTCCCAACGTCACGTTCCTGGTGGCGCTCGACACCGGCAGCGATCTCTTCTGGGTGCCCTGCGACTGCACCAGCTGTGCTCCCACTAAGTCCGGTACCAACGGATTTGTATGTACCTTGCTCCTTTCTTCTAAATTTCCTTTACTTTATTTGTTTCTAGTTGACACTATTGACTTATGTGCTTCCCTTTTAATGGAAAACACATTTTGGTTCGGGTTAGAAGTTCGCGGGATGAATTTTTCCTGATTTACGAATGATATATGACATAACAAGATCTATGATAAGGATGGCAGCTAAAATTGATAGAAATGGTTCCAGGGGACATGACATATGGGCCTTCCATTCTCTTTTTTATTGAAGTTTGGATGTTCGTAAAGAAGGCTATGATGTAATTGCTTGATATTATTTCTAACCTACCAACTACCTTGGGAATTCACTCTTTGGGATTGATACGGGATTTCTTATTTTCTTCCCCAAGGCGAGGCAGTTAGTATATCTTATAAAGATATCAAAGAAACGGATATGGTAAAACAATAGCCGGGATTTTCATGTTCATGTAAGGGCGACACAAAACAAAAACCACGAGAACCATCTAATGTTTTCATTTCTTTATAACTTTGTCAAACAATGACCTAGACCATGGATTGAGTCAGAAAAACTAAAAATAATTCCAAGTGATTATATTTTGTAGAGAACACAGAATTGCTTTGAGAAAATGTTGATCTCTATATGACTATCGTTAGAATTAAAATTTGATACCGTACTCTTGCAAACTTGATTTCTACAACTTCTTCCTGCAAAAGAATAGCACCCAACAATTTTTTAATAATCTAAGCTCACAAGTACTCTCTAAATCATACTTTCTTTTTAAATTTTTACAAGTGAGAGGATTTGGCAAATATGCACTATCACATAACACGTTCACAGAAAGAGATGAGTAGGTGATATGTAGGTCACAAATAGACCATGGTCAAGACTGCACACTGTGTGTGCATACACCTATATGTATATATTAGGTGGATTTGTGCACGCGTGCACGTGTCTAAATGTTGGTAGGTATACGTATCTAATGTATACACACACACATATAATATCAATATGCATACTTATAAATTCCACTTCATTTCTGATGTAGGAAGCCAAGGCAGTCGCGTATCAGCAGTTCGATTCTATGTAGGATTTTGTTTTCGGGTCCAATTTGGATTCCAATTTATTCCATTCTTTATTTATTTTTAATTTTTCCGTCCGAGTTGAATTCCGATTGATTTTATTTTTCTCTTGTTTAATTAGGTTTCCTAATTAGAGTAGTATTTCTTTTTACTTGCCTATATAAGGCCATTGTATTTTTGTTTTTGTATTCAACTTTTGATTATCAATTAAATTCAATTTTTTCTCTTGCTCATGGATTTGAGTTGCTACTTTTGCTCATGCATTTGAGTGCTTTGCTCGTGGATTCGAGTGTTTTCCTACCTAAAAATATCCTTTAGGGTCCGTTGGCGCTAGAATGAGAAATGAAGAAAGAAAAGAAGAAAGAAATGGAAAAAGAGAAGGAAAGAGAGTGGGGCCGTCGGCGGCCGGCCCACCGCCGGTGGCTGGCGCGCGCTGCCCTAGGGGAGGGAGGAGGGAGGTGGAGTTGGTTTGGTTGTTTGGAGTTGGTGGAGTTGTTGGTGGTGGTGTAGTTGGTGGTTGTGGTGGTTTGGTGGTTGTTGGAGATGGTGGGGAGTTAGAGGAGGAGGAGGAGGTGATGATGGGGTGGTGGGAGTGATGAATTTGATAGAGGTGGTGGTGAATTTTGGAGAGGAAGGGAGGTAATGGTTGTGGGTTTGGTTGAAATTGAAGTGGTGGGTGGTTGGTGGAGGTTAAAGGAGGTGGAGGAGTGGAGAGGGGGTGTGGGGGAGGGGACGCCGGCAGCTAGGGAGGGCGGCGGCGGCGGCTCCGGTAGTGGAGGCGACGGTGGGATGTTGGAGAAGATGGTTTGATTTTGAAGGAGATGGAATTTATTTGAATTTTGAAATGAAAAGGAAAAAGGAAGAAGGAAGGTTAAATAGAGAAGGAGAAGGCAAAAGAAACGATGAATGGGGAAGGGAGAGGGGCTGCAGTCGGCTGCTGCAGGCGGCGGGAGCAGAGCAGGGGGAAGTCAGGGGGAAGAAAAGAAAAGAAAGAAAAAGAAAGAAAATAAAGGAAAAGGAAAAAATAAGGAAAAAGAAAAGAAAATAGTAAAAAATTTATTATTAAATATTAATTTATTAAAATATCTGGGATTATAATGTAGGGGAGTAGAGAAGGAAAAAGTAAGAAAAGAAATTGTCGTAAATAATATTATTTTAATAGGGCGAAAATTCGACTGTTTCAGAAACAATCCGAAAAATTCTCAAAAATAACAAGATTATTTTAAGATGCCTGGTGAAATCAGATTCGAGAAATTCAATGTAGTTTTTAAATTAAAAATCCTGAAATCTTTTGGCGATTCCGGCCAACACTAGAATCGGTCAAATTTTGATAAATTTAGAAAAATCTCAAAAAATGTATTTAGATAGTAAATGATTTCTAAGAAGTAACGTGAAAGTCGTTCTTGAAAATTCAATCCCGTTTGAAAACTAAAAATCCGGGAATCAGTCAGCGATGCCGACCGACACCGGTTTGGAGATTTTGCAAAATAATTCTGAAAAATTTCAAAAAATTATGAAAATTCTAAAATATTAGAAAACAGTGTCTGAAACTAAAATCGGTCAAATCGGACTACCGGAAAGGTCAAATCAGGCGGTAGGCTTATCGGGTTCCCAGTCCGGGCTAGGTTGACTCTAAGACTGAGAATCCAGATCTGATATAAAAAAAATATGAGAAATCACAACTTAAAAACAAATATTGGAAGAAAATTGAAACAATACGGTCAAAAAAAATCAGGACACGTATCTGGGTACGTATCTCAGGAACAGGGTGTTACAAAACCACTCATAAGAACTTGGAGGCGGATGAAGGACTTTTACAAGGTAAATTTCTCCTTTCAGATTATCATCAAATTTTGGTCAAACAATTTAAGAGTTGCTCTAAAGGAAAACCACATATACCGAATAGTTCTATTTGCTTTCCTCTCGTTATGAATTAGCTATGACTGAAGAACAACTAGCGACAAAGTACACTAGAGGGCTCATGTATTTAATTCAAAAACATGTGCTTCTACACAACATGTTCTTTCTTGATGAAGCCCATAACCTTTCTTTGGAGGCAGAAGAGATGGTGATCCGACCCTCACCTTTCGTGAGATCTTATCAGTCGAACGAGACAGTGGAGTAACATCAACAACCACCAATTGAAGAGCAGTCAACCAAAAGAGATCCATCATCGATTGACATGCCTGCAACCAACAATCAGATGAGTGGTCGTGGTATTCAAACTGTTGTTACTTTCATTCAGAAAGCTCAAGTGGCTGCCAGTAAAGCAAAATCTCTCGACAACAATTTGGTTATGAAGCCTAGTCCACCTATTCTTAGTTCCAAAGAAGAGAAGTTAAAATTCATACCATTTGTGATCGAGGCGAGTTCTTGGTGGAATCAGAAGAGACAAAGCAAAGATTTGTTTTGGTGGATCGCTCCATCCATTGAAGTTCTCGAGAAGTTGGAGCCTATGTTGGAGGAGTTCAAAAGAGTTATTCATGACGAGATTTAAGAAGGATTACCACCCATGAGAGATATTCAGCATCATGGTGCATCTATTCTTCATGATTTTAAAGATCCTTTCATGTGAAAAGAGAGTGCTAGAGATGAAAATTTTAAATTCTTCAAGTTCATATCACCTTCTATTAGCACATAGGCGCGACGTGTTCTGCATGGTATGTCAAGTTCAATCTCCAATTGCACTTTGAAATATCCTTCATGGAGGCGAATCAATGAAGTATGGGAGCATGATGTATGTGTATGCCTGGATGATAGAGGAGAACCAACCAATTGGCATTAATTATCAACCACCCCTAGATGATGATTACATTGAAGATTCGATAACATAATAACCATAAACACGACATTGATTTGATGAGATCGTCGAGACAAATCAAGATTTTGAGATCACACTTTCCCTCAAGCCGAATTTGCTAAGATGGCATCGTTTATGATTCTATTATTTGGAATTCGAGGATGAGTTCTTTATAAGAGGGAGAGACTGATGTAAGAAGCCAAGGCAGTCGCGTATTGTTTGATTTTGTTTAGGAGTTTGTTTTCGGGTCCAATTGGATTCCAATTTATTTCATTTTTCTTTATTTATTTTTAGTTTTTCAGTCCGGATTGAATTCCAATTGGTTTTTTTTCTTATTTAATTAGGTTTCTTAATTAGAATAGTATTTCTTTTTATTTGCCTATATAAGTTCATCTTTGCTTTTGTATTCAACTTTTATTCAACTTTTGATTATCAATGAAATTTAGTTTTTCCTCTTGTTCGAGGATTTGAGTTGCTACATTTGCTCGTAGATTCAAGTGCTTTGCTCGTGGATTCGAGTGTTTTCCTACCTAAAAGCATATTTTGGAGTTCGTTGGCACTAGAATGAGATCTAGTTTGCGTTGTTCGCTTCCTTGTCTGCGTTAGTTTCACACACACAATCCATATTCATAAATACTTATAAAATTCATATACATATGCATAGCATATAGAATCCCTTTGGTTCAATATATATACTTACAAAATTCATACATGCATACACACAGATGCATAGTGGTGGAGCCAAGATTTTTTGGCAGGTTAGGCACACCAAGAATTCATAATTTTCAAAACCTAAAATATTTCATTTGTACAATAAAATTACATAATAAATTTAATGACAAAGGAAACATATCTAAGCAAAATAATTTGGCTAAAATACAATTTTGGCATGCCGACTGGTATCGACGAGTTCCATTGCTTGAAAATGACAAAATTTAAGTAATAGTAGCTTAAAATTAAAAAAGTCAATCCTTTAATTAAGTATAACATAATCTTATAATAAATCTTCAAAACTCAAATATAACCATATGATATCATGCTCACAGTTTCAGTTTTATAAGAAGAGGCAGAACTCTATAAGATTTTAAATGAAACAAACAAAATCTTCCTCTCTTCTTTACCGGTCGATTGGCAACAATTCTCAAACTCAAAATTCAAAGTCTAATTCTATATTTCCATGCCTTTTTTGTATGAAGCTTGAAAGTGGATTATAATGGTGGAATGAGAAAGGAGAGGTACTAAACTGTAGGGTGGTTTAATTAGACTGTGTGCTAGAATGACAAACCAGATTTCCAATCTCCGAGCAAAGCTGGATAAATGAAGAATATTCAAGCTATGTTTTTCTTTCCCAAATTTATTGGGACCAAATTGTAGGTGCAAGAGAAAGAATATTAGAAACTAGTGTTTTTATAGAGTTTGAGAACTAGTTTTTTTTCTTTTTTGTTCTTTCCCAAATTCATTGGGACCAAATTGTAGACGCAAGAGAGAGAATATTAGAGAACTAGTTTTTTTATAGAGTTTGAGAACTAGTTTTTCTTTCTTTTTTGTTCAATTCCTTGGCAATTTTGGAATCATAGTCATCTAATCCCAAGAATAAGTGAGATAATTAGATAAAGAAATTTTAAATTTTAATCAAAAAGAAAGCGAGTGGCTGTGATTCTATTACAAGGAGATACAAGGGGAGATGAGCATGAATGGCTATGATTTTATTTGGAGGGTTGGTGAGCACCACCACTTAATTTGTTTCAAAGAGAAAATAGTAATGAATGGCCCTTATTTTACTAGGACTTGAAGTGGGCACCACCTTTTAAGCTGTACAAGAGATGAGAATATAGAAGTGTGGAATAGATTGGGTAGGGCACACAATTTATGTTAGGTTGGGCACATGACGAGGCTGGTCTATACACTAGAGAGACTGTTAGATCCCCGGTTGGGCACGTGCCCAACGATATGAATGTAGCTCCGCCCCGTGCAGACACACACAAGCATGCCTACTAACAAATATACATGCACATTAAACTTGGCTAGTCCTGAAAAGATTTTTAGTCAAATCCTTCTCATTCAAATCCAATCACAAGCCATCCAAATATAAAATTCCACTCAAGTTGATCTAAAATGTCTGAAGTGTCTAGAAAGTAGAAACCGAAACCATGTTTTCTTAGCCTCTGAGGTCTTCTTTCGTATTAGTTAAGTAGGAAAAAAATAGTTAAGAGTAGGTAGTTGTTTAGATCAATAGTTTAAGAGATATAGATTATTGATCAAGATATTTGATTATGATATAAACATTTTGGAATCCTCATGCAAAAAATTTCTTTCTTTCTTTTTTTGGCTTTCAAATGTTCTAGACCGTAAAACTGAACAGTTTGTTTTGTCTGCCTATTTTGCGCCAACTTGTTATATAAGACGAAACAGTTAAACCCAATTTCATATAAATCCTATATCTCTAAATTATGTAAACCATGAAACTAACACTATAACCACAAAACATGTAACATCAAGAGGATATGTGAAAGTTCCTATTTTAAAAAAATAAAATATATATCTTTTGACAACAAATAAAAAAAAAAAAAAACTCATCTAAAAACCCAAATGGCAGCATCTAAAGTTTGTGGATGTGATCTGGCATTGAAATTATAAACATTGGAGGAGAGGGAGGCTCATTGTGTCATGCAAGTTCGCTGTTTGTGGTTTAATGACTAAGAGAGGTAAAGAACGATAGTATGGAGAAAATTGTAAGTAATTTGAGATGGGTAAGTACCAGGTAATGGATTTAAGAAGTGGTGACATGTTTAAATCCACTACACGGAGGGCAGATTTGGTTGGTTTGGTTTGGCTTTTCCTATTTTTGTGAAATCAAAATGGGCATAATTAGATTGTAATCGAACCAAACTAAATCAGATTTCACGCCGATTTGGAACTGATCAGTTTGGTTCGGTCAATTTCTCGGTTGTAGCATGAATCTATAAGCTTTTCAATTTTGAACATCACTGACCAAAAAATGTGGATTAAGCAAAATTTCATTTAAAAAAGAAAGAATTTCAACATTCAAAATCACATACCCATTCCTAGAAATTGAACTTTCTGCAAAGTTCAACATTATTATTAACAAAAATTGGAACAAAGCTAATGCATTTAAAAGGAAGGAAATTTTAAGTTCAGCCCAGTCTCAAAAATTGCACACTTTGTAACACATTATGCATAATTAAATAAATATAAAATTTCATATCTAAAGGCCCATTTGTAGAATTACAAGCTATAGCACCACAAAACAATATCAAATTGTTCGAATTGAAACGCCAAACAATATCTTTAACACTGTACCGAACAAAACCACTTTGATTAAAAACCAGTTCGGTTTAACCAAACAAATAGTTTTCTATGGTCAGCTGCGGCCATATCGCTGGTGTTTTCTCTCTCATGCTCAAGTTAGTCACCGTTCTATTGGAATATAACTGGATTTGAAGTCCGAGAGTTTTAGTCATATGAGAATGTCCCTATGACCACAATTTATAGGCGAGGATCACCGAGATAGCTGTCTTCTAGTTAGGCGTCGGCTAGGACAGCAGAAGACCTATGAGTCAAAAGTTCGTGAACAGGTCCCTGAGTCCATGTTTGCTTGCGTAGCTCTGTTCGGGCATTTTGCCCCTGGTCTGGATACTCATCAATCCTCACCTAACCCATTATTAACTTAGCGTGTTGTGTTCAAGATGTGTTGTAGACGTATCTGGCTTGTATCCACCTGCCTCAAAGCTGCTTTAAGCCTCGACATGTGTTGAATGCATGAGAGACATGTCCACTACGTATTTTGGAAGTGTTGGTGTTGGCTACGCCATTAGACATGGTTACCTCGGGGCATCACACTTGAGAGGATGCAACACAGGATTGAACTAAGAAAGTTGGAGAAACTAAGAAAGTGTAGGGGCCCTTGGCAGGATTTTGCTGATGTAGAACTTTCTTTAGTTGCCAAAGTTGCTGGCTTCTTGTTGAGAGTTAAACCATCGAGCTGCCTGTTGAAAAACAAGGAGAACAAATTTTCCTTGAAAGAAAACCTTGAACTTATTCTTTGTTGCAATGTGCAGTTTTGAACCCAAGCTAAAAAGCTACCATTGACTCCATTAGTACTATTGTGTATGCAAAAGAAATTAAAGTATTTATTCCAGTTAGAAAACCTTTGTTAAGGGCATGGATGTATATAACATCTCCAATAATACTTGGTATTTGAAGAAAATGTAATAATGAAGGAATGAAGCAATTTGGACCTAAATATGGATAAGAGTAGTGGAATCCCATCCCTCAACCACACACCTAAACACACACTTTTGTTTCTTTACTGCTCTACTTTGATTTTTCTTATTAAGTAAGCGAGTAGATAATTCTTCTTTCCTTCTCTAACGTCACTTATTCCCTGCAATTTTCATGAATACTAGTGTTTTCGAGGACCATCACCTGTTAAAGTGATAGATGTTTTATGTATTTAGAATTTCTTCTCACTGTATCTTCTAGAGCAGTGTTTGATTGTGAAGTTTTCTTACAGAAACTCTTTTTTTCCATGCTTAAGTAATCTTAAATATAATTAATTTCTCTTGGTTAGAAGAAGGAACTTCTGTCAACTCATTCCGTTCAATTTCTGATGGGGAATGGAGCACGAACAAGCGGAAGCAAAAAGAAATAATAAAAGAAAAAATAATCTTAAGGATTGGCTTCACACCATATGTGGCTTCACACCATGATCCACCACCAAAAAGACGGCATCACACCGTGATAAACTCCATCAAAGAGATAAAAATATATTTTTTTTTCATTCATCAAATTCCATTCTACATAAAAGAAAGGATTAAAGCCTTTTTTTATAAGGAAAAAAAAGTCTTGCTAAACAAGAAAACTAATTTCTTAGTCTAAAATAAATCTAAATACTAAAAACTATTTAAAATATTAAAAAGAAATAAAAGGTTGGCTTTTATATTTTAAGGCTACAAAAGGGTTATTTCCAAATAAACTTAAATTTTTAATAATAATAATTTTTTTAATTCCTGTGGGTTATTGTAGCTGCTATAGTGACTCGTTTTTTTTTTAAAAAAAAAACTCTTTCTTTGACATATTTCTAAATATATCCAGTTTTCGAACTTGTCTTACATCAATATCACTGTGCCATATTTACATTTGCAATTCCGTAGTCATAGTCATACGACTCATACTTGTGAGTGAGCATTTTTGCTACCTAGGATCAAAGCTTATTTACTGATGAGATCGAGGAGGATGCAGTCACATAGAGCCAAAAAAGGATGAAAGTGGAGAAGTTTTATGGAGTATTATGTGATCTCAAGATACTAATGAAAGTGTGAAGAGAAATTCTACATGACTTCTATAAGAAACAATTCTTTAGGGCTTAGAGTGTAGGTAAATTAACAAGCATGGCCAAAAAAAATGTTGTCAATATGAGAATATTGAGGCAGATGAGTGGTAAGTTGCTATTTGATAGGATGCGGAATGGTTATAAGAAGTTTGATGAAGCTCTCGTTGAGAATAAAACGAGGAAGAACCAATTGAGATGGATTGAGCACGTGTAACAGAGGCCAATTACTGTTCCAGTTAGAAGCAATAGAATCATAGTTACTCAAGAGAGGACTACACTCTAAATGAACATGGATGAAAGAAAATAAAAAAGATGTGACAATTGGTAATTTAATAGAGGTGATGGCCCCTAATAGAGCCAAAATTTTGGGATAAAGACTTTCTTAATGTCGCAGTTGTTGGTTACATCCTATGTTGCCCGGACCCGGCAATATTGAAATGGGCACGATACGTGGACACATGGCAAATAACGACATTAAGAAGCAATAGAATCATAGTTACTCAAGAGAGGACTACACTCTAAATGAACATGGATTAAAGAAAATAAAAAAGATGTGACAATTGGTAATTTAATAGAGGTGATGGCCCCTAATAGAGCCAAAATTTTGGGATAAAGACTTTCTTAATGTCGCAGTTGTTGGTTACATCCTATATTGCCCGGACCCGGCAATATTGAAATGGGCACGATACGTGGACACGTGGCAAATACTTAAAAATACACATGGCACGTGGGTTGGACACGCGTCCGGACACGATACGACTCCATGATAGAAGTTTTCGTGATACATCTTACAACTATTATCATTTGTTGATATGAACAATAGGATTTGAGAGCATAAACTGTCATGTATATCATATGCCAATTTATGGAGGGCATACCCCGACTTTGCTTATGGTCAAATACTGCCGGTTCTTGAATAAGATAGGTTAATCAGTAGGTCAGTTTGCTTATTATATCATTTAATAAAACTACATGATTAATATGTTGCGGACTGAATATTCTCTACTCATGTAGGATTATAGTTGTAGGCTCCTGATGGAGGAATCAGTTATAGGCTTAACACCGTTACTTTTTCGCAGTTAGTAAACTAGGGCATGAAGCACACTTGTCGTGAATAGAATTATAGGTTCAAGATGATGTGATTTTCTTTTCTTTTTTTTCTTTTCTTTTCTTTTCTATTTTTAGACTTTAAAGGAAGAGAATATGGTTGTACCCCTTCTGCTGCTTGACATGCGAAAATGGCTGTACAATTCATTTAATCAATTAGGATGCACGTTCTACTGCTCCCTGCATTTAAATTAATATCCTCTTCTATCTTTTCTTTTTTAAATTCTTCTCTGAAACTATCTTGGGTACTACACACTTGTGAATGCTGCTGAACTTGATATACCACATGCTTGATTAAACCACTGCTGTCACGTGAAAAATGCTACTCAAATCGTAATAACTATGTGTCGTTGAGCATTTTCCTTTCCAGCATGCCATTTTTGGTGATTTTGAGTGTGCATATCACCTGATGAGCCTACATTAACAGGATTTTGATTTCAATATCTATAGTCCTAACATGTCTTCGACAAGCCAAACGGTTCCCTGCAATAGCAGCGTTTGTGAGCTTCAAGGCAAATGTTCTGGAGGCAGCAGCCAGTGTCCTTACAATGTTGAATATGTGTCTGAGGACACTTCATCTTCTGGTTTTTTAGTTGAAGACCTTTTGTATTTGACAACAGAAGACACCACTCCGAAAGTTGTTAAAGCACCAATTGTGTTTGGGTATGTTGCCTTTAATCTCACTGGCATCCTAGAAAAGTTAAACCAAACCAATTAGTCTGGTTATCTCTGCTGAGTACTACATTTTGCTTTCTCATGCGGCCTATTCTAATCATTTTATTATTGATGTGCAGTTGTGGACAGGTTCAGACGGGTTCGTTTCTGGATGCCGCAGCTCCCAATGGTCTTTTTGGGCTTGGTATGGAGAAGGTATCAGTTCCTAGCACTCTAGCAACTTCAGGCATCACAACAAATTCATTTTCCATGTGCTTTGGACGTGATGGCATTGGGAGAATTAGTTTTGGAGACAATGGGAGCTCAGACCAAGAAGAAACTCCATTCAACCTTAAGACTTCCCAGTGAGTTGTTTATTTTCTCGTTTATCTATGTAGTCTCCAGTTTCTTTAAATTTTCTTTTAAACATTTTTTTTTTCGTTCACAAAAACCTTTTGACCTTTTCTTTTAAATTTGTGTTCCTCAATTTCTATGACAGCTCCATATACAATATCAGCATTACTGGAATAAGTGTAGAGAATAGTTCCGTGAATGTTGGTTTTAGTGCTCTTGTCGACTCTGGTACATCTTTTACATACTTGGCGGATCCAGCTTACACAAGTCTCTCTAGTAGTGTAAGTAATCTAAACAATGGGTTACATATTCTAGAATATGCTACAGTCTAATATTATATATTTTGCTGCCCTTTTCAGTTCAATGCTCAAGTGCATGATAAGCGATATACAGCTGATTCCAATATCCCTTTTGAAAATTGTTATCACATAAGGTCATTTTCTGCAGCACTTGCAAGTCCATTTTCAGTTGATGTGGACCTCTTCAACAAATAATTAAATTTTTTTAAAACATTTTTTATGCTTGCAGTTCCAATGAGACCCTGGTTCAGTTACCTGATTTAAGTTTTACAACTAAAGGTGGGGGCCAGTTTCCTATTAGTGATCCAATAGCTATCATAACCAACGAGGTATATTTTATGCCTCTCCATACAATATCAGTATTCGACAAAATTATAGCTCAGTGATAATGGTCTTTGCTTCTGTGGTGTGCAGCGGCAAGATCAATCCATCTATTGCTTGGCTGTTGTCAAGAGTAATCAATTGAATATAATTGGCCGTAAGTATGATCACTTGATAAGTTTCTAGCATTTTATGCCTAGAAGTCATTCTAATGACAATTAGAAATTCTGGACATTTCTTTTTCGATCTAGCATTGAATATGCCTGACAAATTAGGTTTCAGTAACACTGATATCTTTCAAACGGTTCCTTTGACTACAGAAAATTTCTTGACTGGCCTTCGTGTAGTCTTTGATCGGGAAAGAATGATCCTGGGCTGGAAGAAGTTCAACTGTAAGTGTAGATACATGGAATTAGTCGTATACTATCTCCGCAATAGGAAGTTAAAAATCTCTGTTTTTTCAGGTTATGATGTTGAGGACTCCAATCATCTTCCAGTGAGTCCACGAAATAATACCGCTGCCCCTCCTAGCATTGCTTTTGGACCGAAGAGTTACACACCAGAGGCCACAAAGGAGAACGGGAACAATGGTACTGAGGTCACAACAGTGTTGACACCAGGGGCCGCTGCAGGCAGCCGCTCTTCACTGATGAACTCTTTAACAAGTACCATTCTGGTGTTTATTCTGCTCCCTCTACTCATTATTTGATCATTCATTCTTCGCGGCTGATCACAGTTCCATACAGAGATTCTTTTTGTTTTATTTTCTTTACTTTGTTACTGTAGTTAGGCAGCTTTAGGCTCACCTATACATTATACAGAAAGCCCATCTCCAACATTTCATAGAATTTTTTTCTCTTTCCTTTTCTTTGTGTTTCCCCCTCCTATCATTGTTTTCAGGTTATGATTTTGTATGCATTATTTGTATCAGAGTTGTGATATATTTCTTTGTATTATATAATAATTTTATCCATTTTGTGTTCCTTCTGCTGTTTGTATGAGCCTGATGTTTCTTTTTCCCCTTCACTTTTATTTGCTAACTAAGAGCAGACGCTCATGGCAAACGCCATGAAATGCAGCAAAAATGCTTTGAAAATCCTTGTAGTGATGGAATTTCAAGGAGGCTCAGTTGTAACCGAAAGAATCTCTCTGCTTCAGTTGTAATGGAAGTATCTCCCTTGATCCAGAACTGCGAAATATCTGTAACCAACATTCACAATCCAAACAAAATAATTGTTTCACAGCATAGGTAACCCAGTTAACCTATATTACAGTCATCATACTCAACAGCGAGAAAGGTTTTGAGACCCTAAATTCTGAAATGATCTGAGCATCCTGAGTCCTGTAACTAGCATATATAGCAGCATTTTGGAATACTTGATAGGCTCAGTTGACAAAGTGCTGAATCTTTATATACATTACAAACAAGTGAACAAAGTTCAATCATGATAACTGAGAAATAACAAACCGAGATGGCAGATGCGATTTCAGGTGAAAGTTCTAAATCTGATATGTAAACCTCATAAGACCATAGTTGTTCTTTGTCGTGCTTCTCATTAAGAGCGGCTAGCAAGTTCCAACTTATCTGTAGAGAGAGCAGAAGCGTATTCACTTTCTTCACAACCATTGTTATCTTCTGAATCACCACGATCTTCCTTTCCCAACGGGGAGGAGAAATCCAAGCATATCCCATTAATGGCTTGCTCGTATGATGGTGATGATGGATCCTGTGTTGCAAGTTGGTGATACTCCACAAGCTGGTGAAGGCATTGGTTCTCTCTTGTGAGATTAGCATTCTCATTTGCCAGTCTTGACTTCTCAGACAACAGTGCCTCCAATTGGAGTCTCACCTGCCATCAATAATGTATACAATCTCTCTTAAAATTATATCCTGAAATTCTCTTTTAGAAAAATAAATATCATAGATCCAAAGAAAGTGCTAACAGATGAGACATTCATGCCTTGCTTACATGTTTGTTTTAAATATAAACCCTAAGAGGATAACTTTCCAGTTTCTCAGCTGAGGGGATTTTAACCTCTGTCCAATTGTCGACCAAATTTGACATGCAACTCAGAAAGCCAGATTGATTTACACCATGAAGAATGTGGCTATAAACACGCATTTCCCGAATTTTGAAGTAAATTGGAAACCCAGAAGTAATATTGTTGGGTTAGGGTTTTGCGGAAACTTGCATTAACAGTAACAGTTTCCCCATCTCTCTCTGGTATTTGGTTATGTGATCCGAATGATCTAGTTTTCCCAGAAGAAATTCTATTGAAAAATTCAATCATTCAATCTTGACATTTAACGAAACCATGCATTTTAAAGGAATAAACCTTATTTGTTCTCTTAGATAATTATATAAGTGAAAAGAATATATTCTGCAAGTAATAATACGAACATAATGGAATTTAGGAAAAAAAAAAAAAAAAAACCCATTTGTTATCCTGGGTCTTCTAATATTTTCAATATGCATTGCATATGAAGTAAAAGATATTTAAATGAGACAGAGCTTATGGGAGATGGAATGCTGAGATGGGTCAAAAAAAAGGGACTAAACATAAATGTATTCAAGGGAGAATCATAGATGTTACAGGCTAATATCAATTGAGATGGGAAGTACCAAGCTTTGTTAAAAACCTAGGGCAATCTATGAAACAGTTCATTCTTCCCACAGCGAGCAAACACAATGGTGGTGGTGGTTAGTTGTAGAAGGTAGAGTCTGGTAGAAACTCGAGGTGGTGAGGGAGGGCTGCGCGTTTAGAATCTAATGGGTCTCCTTGTTGTGAAAGGATCCTACACTCACTAAAGATAAGAGATTGACTTAACGAAGATCACATAAAAGAGAAGTTTACGATATATGAATATTTATGAGTTCACAGTGAGGTTATAGGAACTCATAGCAGTTGCTAGGAGGAGGCTAAGGTACACTCATAAAGATGGGAATTAGGGCTGAGCAAGGAGGAGCTTATGGACATCCTTGTTCTGAAAGAACTCCTTTTATGCCGGTCTTAAAACGAAGAGATTTTTGGTAGCACACCCACTCCTATTTATTTAACCTTAACCACGGAACTTACATCTTAACAGTCAAATATACATCCGCAAAATTTTGCAAGTACCAATACCAGTAACTGGGATTGATAAGGAAGTAAAACCTCTCAACCGAAATCTGAATTCCTTTATGAGGAGTTTCGGAAACAAAAGAGACTAAAACTGCGATAAAAAATTTCTCCAACAGCAAATATGGAGAAGGTAACAAAGATTCACCTCAAACTCCAGTGCCAAAGAGAAAAACACTGCTAAAAATCATTCTTTCGGAAAACTATGAGTACTTATGAACATATCATTTATATGCTGCCTCAGATGACATCATTATGTCCAATATAAATCCCTGACTGGCTTAATGAAAAAACCATACCACAGATGAATAAACGTCAATGGCAAACATCGATGACAGTCGCTTTTAATTCACTGACCTGACCAATGAAATTGGAACTAAATGTTGCAGTCATAATAGTAATCAGTAACAAATGATAAGATTTTGATTTTAGTTAACAACACCGACTAGCATGATAATTTTGAACAGGTTGGTCTACACAGAATTGTAAGTTATTCACAGGTTTAAATATCGGAACAAATTGTAAAAAAGCGAAGGTTTCACTGTGAATTACCAGATCATCTTCTTCTGGCCGATCACCTTTTTCCACCCCATCTCGGAGCCTCCTGTTCTCCTCTTCAAGGAGAGCGCATCGTTCTTGCATGAAGCGCAGCTCTGATTTAATTGTTTTCAGTTCTATTGCAAGCGAAGATGCTTTACTCGCCATGGAAACTGCAAGCTGCAAAGAAACATGCCATGATTTTCTTTATTTTCATTCCAAAACTCATTTCAGCATTTTTAAAGTTGCAAAAGGATTTAGAGATCCAACATTTTTAGCCTTCTTGAGATTGCCGCTTTTGCCGACATCAGCAGAGACATCTTTGGCTTCCTCGGAGTCGCCAGGCCCTTGTTCATTTTGAGAAGTAGCCATATGATGCTTCTGGCACCCGGTTCCTTCGTCTTTGTTCAGAAGCTTATTTGCACCGCAATGTCTCTTTGAATTTGGTTGGGTATCCTCAGCCTCTTCTTTTCTCTCACTTTCTATCTGTTGCAAGTTTGTGAGGGATGGCTTGGCTAGATCATACAGACCCTGTTTTGAAAAAAAACAAGAAGATATCTGAAGCCAATTCACAGAAACTAGAGAATGCCCAAAAAGATTGCATTTTTATCCACAGAAACGAGATTTTGAGGCTCAGAACCTAATCCCCTTCCCAAGATCACATTTTTATACCAAAACTAACCAAAAATGGAAATTTTCAAAGAACCCATTTCACTTTGTGGGATAAAAAGTCCTCTTGTCAAAATTTATGATCGTAGTACCTACCTGTTGGGCTGCATTCAGGGAACTGGTGAGCTGGGAGAGAGAAGCCGCGGCAGAATCCAGCCCTCTGATGAGAAGCAGGGAGTCTTCTCTGAATCGCTTCCCAGTCTCTGTTCCAAACCCATTTACCTGCGGATCAATCGCGATAAAACCCAGAATCAAATCAGAGAATAGTTAGGAACAGAGTGAATCAGATGAATAGAAAGTACTTACAGGAAAAGAAGAAGGAGAGGAGGAGGGAGAGCATCGTTGTTGGGGGTTGCGTTGGTGGAGAATGGTGTCGACCCGATCGCGGAGCTTGCTCCAGAATCGCTCGTCTGAGGAGGGGGTCACCATCACTGCAGCTGGAGCCGATGATTCCATGGCGAGAGAGAGAGAGAGAGAGAGAGAGAGATGCAACGGCTAGTTGTTGTTCAGCGGAGCGTGGATGAGATTTAAATGAGTGGCGATTCTAACGTTCCAATGTCTCCCAAACTCAAGTGGTTGTAATGACTGAAATGCCCTTAACAATTTCCACAAATGGCGGACATGCCTTTTTATTTATTTATGTATTTAATATTCATTGATCCCAAGTTCAAAGTTCAAACTGGGAGGACACTGTTTTTGTGGGTCCCGTACTGTCAGAAACCCTCTTATAAATATTCTTTTTTAACTTAATTTAAACATTTTATTTTAAACTCATTTTTCAAACACTATTCCTCGCCTGTTTGGTTAAGGGTGGAAGTGAGGAATTGAGGAAGTGGTAATAATTCCCTTTAGAACTTGAGAATTGGTTAGTAAGTTTTTCGGTATTTGAATGTTGTTCAGAAGTGTGGTTTGAAAAATGTTTTGTCTTTTCCGTGTTTGGATGGTAATGTGAAAGTGAAAGTGGAAAAGTTGACCACAAAGTTGACCGTAAAATAATATTAAAATAAAAATTAATTAAGAAAATAAAAATGGACTGTAATTTGAATGCAAGTGAGATTTACATGATCAAAAATTAACTGTCTTGTGCTGCAACTTATTACAAATGAGATTTACATGACCACAAAATTAACTGTAGCACTCTGGAAGTGAGGAAATGATTGTGTAAAAGAGAAAGAGAAAAGGAAATGGGGTTTTCTTATTTTTCTTTTCCGGTATTTGGATAGATATGGAAGTGAGCAATTATACTTCCCTATTTCCTTACTTTCGCCCACTTCCTTGCAACCAAACAGTCCCTTCGGAAAAGTTTTGGGCTCACCAAGTAAAGTTATAAAAAAAAAAATTGAAATAATAGAATATAATATTTGAATAAATAAAAATCACAAGACTCAAGTTAGACTGTTAGAGGAAAATAAAACAAATCCTCATTCGACATATGTGGTTTCAATTTCGTTTTCTTTGTTTTTTTTCCTCGAAACTTGAAAGTTTTGCACAGTGAAATAAGAGGAAAGAGCAAAAAGTAACAAGAAAGCATATTGTAGCCAAAGAATCATGGAAACCAAAACTCTATATTTATTTTGAAAAGAAAAAAGAGAGGACGTAAAGAAATTATAAAAGGAAAGAAAAACGAGGACTGAATCTTCTTGCATGTACAAGTTTAGAGATAATGGAGGGAATAAAAAGGCTAAAACTAACCATAGTCATTATAAGATTGTATATGATTTTAAATTAAGCCAATTGAATAATTAGGCTTACTTTCAGAAAACTCCCTTGAATCAATCACCAAAATCAGAAAACCTCCATGCATTTTATAATTCATCACTGAGCCATCCCTAACATTTTATTAGTAAGCCTATACAAAACAGTTGGTTAACGGTGTTAATTTTGAACTAAAAAAACATGCTTATCATTTAATTAGAGAAGCTACCTATTTTTTTCTCTTTTCTTCTGCTTCTTTTTCTTTTTTTTCCCCACTCCATCTATAAAATTCAAAACCCTGGTGGGAGATCTTTATGTATGAGATGGAATTCATATAGTTTAGTTTCTATTGTTTATCTCAAAAGTTTCTAATAGGAGAATTGGATAAAAATTATGATTTTTTGTATCATGAGGTTTAATTTTTCATATATTTTCTTAAATTTCTTTAAAAAATTCAACAAGTTTTACAATTTATTGAAAAAAAAAATCAATACTTTATGGTTACTTGAATAGGCACTATGCAAATACTATTGAAGATAGACGAAGCAGTTTTAATTATAATCTATTGAGGTTTTCAAAATAATCAACTATTAGATCTTCTAATGCAAACTTATTGAACCAAAATTGAAAAATAAAACGAAGAATTCTAGTCATTACTCATTTATATTTCCCCCCAAGTTTTCTTCTATTTTCTTCCCAATTGTTTGAGAAAAACCCTACCTATCACTCTTTCTTGCAAAAGGTAGAAAATGGATGTTTTGGTAAGAAAATGTATTCATCATCACGGGATGTCACATACACAAAAAATAGATGAAAAATATGGATGTGATAGAAACTTTAAACATTAGAAGAGCTTAATGATTAATTATAAATAAGAGAGATTTTCTAACTTTAGTGATTGATTTAAAGAGTTTTAACAAGAATTCAAGAAGCAATCAGGGCTGATAACTATGAATTCTCTACATACTAATGACATTGGTATATCGTTTGGATGCAGAGACTGAAACTCAAGTTGAGAGGAACAAAAATTCAATACATAGTAAGAATAACCCAACTCTCCCTCATCCCTCCTCCTCCACTCTCAAAATCCAAAGACTTCTCCCTTTTGTTTTGTTCTTTTTTTTCCTTTTCCCTTTTCTTCTTCTTTCTCTATTTGATTGGTGTGTGCTGGCTGGTGAGCTAACTTTCTGGCCTAGTGAGCTGGATCCGGCAATGTGGGGGGCAAGATCCGCCCTAGAAGATACTGATCCGACCTTGTGGGGCCAGGATCCAACCATGTGGGAGCCGTATCCGGCCAAGGAGTAGCTGCTCTGGCCATGTGGGGTCGAGACCCAGCCATGTGGGGTTGGGATCCGACCAAGAAGAAGCCGATCTGACCATGTGGAACCAAGATTCGACCAAGAAGGTGTCGATCTAGTCATGAGGGGCTAGGATCAGGCCAGTTGGGGCAGGATCCGGCCAAGAAGATGTCATTCTGGCCATGTGGTAGTTGATCCGGTCAAGAAGGGTCGGATCCAAGCCGTGTGGGGATGGATCCGGCCTAGAGGGGCTGGATCTCGGCCATGTGTGGTGGATCCAACATAAGGGGCAAGATCCAGACGATGATGAAGATGTAGGAGGAGATTTAGGCAATCAATCTCTCTTGTTTGATGCCCTTTATGGGAATACCATCATCATAGTTCGATGCTTGTTGGGAGAGGAACAAGGTCCACCATCAGGGTGTGACAGTCATCAAGTGTGTAGCTTCGGATCCAGTCAGATCTAGTCACATGAAGACTGGATCCGACCAGATCAGGCTAGGGGTGGCCTTGGGGTGGTGCGAGACACTGTCATAGTGCAGTCGGGGCCAAGATGAGATGGCGATGTTGCAGCTTCCTGTTGGTCATATGGCGGCGGCAGATAAGATGTCAAGGGGTGGATTCGGCCAAGAGGATGACAACATTATCGTATTGGGTTGCGGGTCCAAGGCACCAGTGTCGACTGTCCTCTTGCAGGCGGGTTCTGCGAGCAGAGGACGCATTTTGAATTTAGGGTGGGCAATTTGAATTTTGAATTTCAAATTGCCCACTCCAAGTGAAGAGGCATTGGTATTGTTGACATGTCCGTAGATGACTCTTTTGCGACGGACTGAATAGGAGTGTCTTCTTCTGGAGAAGAGTTCTTTTATGAGAGCGAGGTTCAAAGAGGCGCGAAAGGAATGTGGAGGTAGAGATCATTACGAAGGAGATTGACGGTTCGCGTTGGTTGAAAACCAGTAACGCTATCTAGATAGTTTACGCGCCTAGATGCATAGCGGCTACATCGTCTAGACATCTAGAAGCAAGGCGGCCTACTGTTGGAGTTTTTCTTTTTTCAGGAGGATTATTTTGGTTTCTTTACATCTATGTGTTAGAGATATCAATGACAACACGTGACTCATGTGAAACATGTGATCCATGTGAAAGACACCCCTCATGAAATCAACCAGATCCTAAAATCTCTCCATGATTATAAGAACACATGAGACTCATAGAATTCATGCACCATGTGTTTCTCATTCTTTCTCTCAGTCAATATTTTCCTATTCTTTCTCTCAGTCAATGTTTTCCTATTATATCTCCTAAAACAGTGTAAATATGTGACCAATATGTGTAGATATATACAATTAAAAATCATAGCTAATGGTATCTTGTCTTTACACAAATAAGTCTTCTTCTTCTTATTTATCTTGGTATCAGAGCAACTCCTATACCATGTCGAGTATTTCCTCTTCATCTTCCCTCATCTCCATCCAAACACTTGCATCCATGGTTACACCTAGTCCCAACATCACTCACTTTCTAAATGTCAAACTCGACAAGGGAAACTATCTGCTGTGACGTTCCCAGTTCCTTTCTCTTCTCAAGCTCCACGATCTCGAAGGCCTCGTCGACGGAACCTTTCCGTGTCCGGCCCGGTTCCTTCCTTCTACCGAGAAGGATGCTCAGCCCATTATTAATTCAAAATACACTCGCTGGATCAATCTTGATCAGATGCTCTTATGTTGGCTTTTCTCCTTACTCACTGAGGTTGTTCTTGCTCATGTCGTCGGCCTCACCATATCTCGTGATGTGTGGTGCTCTCTGGAGCAAATCTTCACGTCACCCTCCAGAGCTAGAGTGCAGCAATTCAAATATCAGCTGCACACTGTCAAGATGGCACCTCTTCTATGTCAGAGTACATCAAGTCTGTCAAGTGCATCTGGACAACCTGGCAGCAGTGGCTAATCCAGTTGCCGACTCTGACCTCGTCTCTACCTTGCTAAGTGGTCTGTCTCCCGAATATGACTCGTTCGTCACCTCCGTCAACACACGAGTCGACCTTATATTGTCAGAAGAACTCATCGGCCTGATGCTTAGCTAGGAGATTTATCGTGGGCGTGCTATCACTTCACCAGACTCCACAACCCTCATCTCCCCTTCTCCTGCGGTTCATACTGTTTCCCGCACTCCAAGTTACCATTCAGCTCCATCTTTTTTCAGTGGTCGTGGATGTGGCCGAGGCAGGGAGCGCGGTCGTGGTCGTGGACATTCCTTCTTACCGTCACATCAGTCCACCGGTGGCTGACCTCAATGCCAGATCTGCAATCGTTTTGGCCATTATGCTAACCAATGCTACAATCGTTATGTTGGCTAGCCCAACTGCTCTTCTCCACTCTTATGGGAATAGTCCAGTCGATCCCAACTGGTATGTTAACTCCGAGCCACTCATCACCTAACGGCTGACATTGTGAATCTGGCAGTTCACTCCGAATATCAAAGACCCGACAGAGTTCGCATGGGTAACGGGACAGGTTTGCATATTCGAGCTACTGGTGCTTCTTTATTGTGTTTTCATGTTTCTTCTTTTATCTTGAAAAACCTTTTACATGTTCCTGATATCACCAAAAATCTTCTGTTTGTTAATCAATTTACTGCTGATAATAAAGTCTTTCTTGAATTTCACCCTGACTCTTGTTTTATCAAGGATCTCTCGACTCGAAAAACTCTACTGTGGGGACAACTTAAGGATGGTGTGTATGTCTTCTCCCTGGGGAATCATAACTTCACCGCCTCTCCCCAGGCTCTTCTCGGTGATCGTGCATCTTCCTCCGTCTGGCATGAGCGCCTAGGCATCCCTCCACTAGAGTTGTCTCTAGTGTTTTATCTTAGCATCAGCTTCCTTTCCTCCCTAACCGTGCTGGTACCCCTCTCTGCATCCCCTGTCAGCAAGGAAAAGTCATTGTCTTCTTTTGTCGTCATCTTCCACGATTGATACTGCTCCTTTGGAGCTTATTCACTCCGATCTATGGGGTCTGTCTTCTGTGTCCGCTGTAAGTGGTCATCGCTATTATATTAGCTTTGTAGATCACTACAGTAAGTATGTTTGACCTTATCCTTTAATAAATAAAAGTGATGCTTTATCTATTTTTCTTGAGTTCAAAATTCATGTGGAAATTTTTTTTGGGCGTTCCATTAAAGCACTCCAAACTAATGGTGGTGGAGAGTTCATCAAATTTAAAACTTACTTGTCTTCTCAGGGTATCGCTCATCGCTTATCCTGTCCACACACTAGTGCCCAAAATGACACCGCAGAAAGAAAGCACCGCCACCATGTCGAGATCGGTCTTACTCTTCTGGCTCGGTCAAATGTTCTATTTCATTACTGGCCTTATGCTTTCCAAACTGCCTCATTTCTCATCAATAGAATGCCCACCCCCGTCCTCCATAATCTATCTCCCTACCAGAAATTATTTCATAAAGCACGTGACTACCTTTCCTCACGAATTTTTGGTTATGCTTGCTACCTACATCTGCGTCCATACCAACTCATAAGTTTAGTTTTCGGTCCAGTCAATGTGTCTTCTTAGGTTACTCGGCTTCACATAAAGGTTATCAATGTTTGCATGTCCCCTCTGGTCGTATTTACATCTCTCGAGATGTTGTGTTCGACGAATCTTCCTTTCCTTTACATTCTCCTCTGCCCTCCCTCTCTCCCCCTACT
This sequence comes from Agave tequilana, assembly GCA_038442645.1. Classification (NCBI taxonomy): domain Eukaryota; kingdom Viridiplantae; phylum Streptophyta; class Magnoliopsida; order Asparagales; family Asparagaceae; genus Agave; species Agave tequilana. The sequence goes on from JAVJIF010023430.1 coordinate 31,692, forward strand.
CCCACGCCTTCACCACCGATCCCCATCTCCATGCCTCTGTTACCTTTCATTGTTTCAGTTCCCTCTTCTCATGCGGGCCCCACCATTGACTCTTCTTCTCCTCCACTACCACCTCCATCACATACTCCTTCTCCACCACGTCCACCAGCACCCGCCGATGAGTCCTTCTCCTCGTCCTCATCCTCAGGCTCTCCCAGTCCCCCTCCTACGAGTACCCACCATATGGTCACCAGAACACAGGATAACACCAGAACACCAAAAGTCTGACTAGCCACCCGGTATCCCATGCCTACCTGTCTCATGGCTAACTTTGTCACCACTCCTCTCGAACCCACATGTTTCACGCAAACTTCTAAAGACCCCAAATGGCGCCAGGTAATGGACACTGAGATGAATGCCTTACTTAAGAATAAAACCTGGTCCCTTGTGTCATACTACCCTTCCATGAATCTGGTTGGTTGTTGTAACGCCCCGATCCCAAAGATACTGAGACGTTATGGCGACGTACATACGCGAGGTGAAAACACCCTCACGCGTACGTTAAGCCTCAGTACAGGACATAGCCTCCATATACACAAGAGTTCCAGCAAGAAATAAGTACAAGAATACCTACAGAAATGGGTTAGGGATCATAATAGATATCAAAATAGGGATCAATAAGATAACAAAAATAAATCATCAAGATACCTATGAATCGTCTCAATGAGGAATCTCCTATGTGACTCTAAGGCACTATCTGATAATACGGTAACTCGGGTCTCCAACCTGGGCACGCAAACCCAGGGTCGTCAGAAAGCGACCTAGTGAGTGGTAAAATGAAGGAGACAGTAATAGATACAATAGTAATACAAGAACGATAATAATATATAATACATGATATTGTACTAGTGATATCATATAATAAATATATCATAATCAGCCGAAAGATATACACATGTCCGACAGGTCATCTTTTATTACCATCATTCTCTAGCTGGGTATCATCGGGTCATGTCTATAGTTGTATCCAGTTTATATAATAACTACTGTTGTCTAGTGGTGACGTGATAGAAATGAACATGCTAGTGGTGATGTGATAACCGTGAACATGCAGATGGGCATATGCTATCTAACCATAAGACGGTGTGGTGCATAGACAGGAATGATGTCTGCAAGGTATACAGAAAACAGAATATATGCAATGCAGAGTATACATATGCATGAATCGTATGCCACCACAGAAAATGTAATATGTACCAGGTAGAGTAACAAACAATACAGGTAACATGATAGCGGAATAACTGATCAGGAACAGGAACAAGTATAACTACAATACGTATACATGTCTCAGGCAAGTCATGGTTTTATACAATAGTAGCAATAATAACAATCAGTACCACCTGGTATTTTAATCATTCTCTTCCAGTGTCCCATACCACTGGCAGTTCATACTGGAGCCCGCACTCCAGTCGAACCCATCCGGACATGGCATACGGGTACCATTATCCAAACGAGAGAGTGATAAATAACAAGTGTTCCCGACGTCACTATTGTGTATACTGTTTTCTTATGTTAATTGGAAAGCCATGGTCGAGGAGCTCTTATCGGGTGGGTGTATCCCGTGCATACCTGGGACAACGGCCTTAAACAGACCCCTGGCTGCTGAGACCAGGGCCAGCCCGCTAAGGCTGTAACATGTAACGGGAATCTCAATGAGCTAAAACAATAACGGAAAACGGGAGCTCATGAGTATCAGACGGTAGCCAGCACTACCCCGTCCCCTGCAGTGGGACAAATAATGGATCCAGACATCCACCCGATATGATCTAATCAACCATCAAGTCTCACTCATACCCAAGTTCTCTTTATGATCTGATATGTCAAGTATACAATGTAACAAGAACAACTACAGTACATGATACAGGTAACATGATATCAGGACCTGAGCTCTGTTGATAGCATAGAACAATATAACGGGAAACGGGAACAATATAACGGGAACAATAGATGTGGGATTCCACATATCGCATATCAACAGCTCTCATGTCCAGTAACGGGAATATCCATATCAGTGACAGGAAACAATCATATAACATGAATACGGTAACATGGAACAATAATACATGTAATCTGAGCGGGAATCCATATGACAAGAATAAAGAAACCATACATGCATGTGTGGCCATGATATGTAAACATGTCGTGTGTGATGATATGTATGATGATAATAATAATATGAAATGCGGTAGTCCGTGCATGGTTATATCCGTGTACCAGTTGAATATCTATGTGTAGCAATAATCCGTATAATCTATCTATGTCTCACTAGTACATGTCATAACAGTGGTCAGTGTATAATGGAATATCATGTCTAGTGAACTACCGTAGTCGTGTAATTATGATACCAGTGCATGAAATAACGGTGTCCAACATTCCTATCTAGTGATATTGTATCGAGTACCTTGGATCAGTATACTGGTGATGATAGTTATCTAACTGTGATATGCTACATGAAATAATAGTGTCCACGAATATGGTGAACTAGTGGCCCGAGTGCCAGTGGTCCATGAACATGACCTAATAGGCATCCAGTGTCACACTCTACGTCTATTAGGTATCAGGCATATTCTAAGTACAGTGTTGATTACAGTGTTTTAATATTGTCTACAGTTTATTTTACCGGTATCATGTTTTATTTAAATAAAGCAACAAAGTTCAATCAATATGATAAAAAGACAATTATAAATTAAAAACACTCACAAACTGACCATGGAAAGGTAGCTCTCTTTTCCACGATCGCAACGGATCCAGAATCGTCCAAATCGGAGTCCGGATGCTCCCGATATCGCCCGAATACTAAATCATACAAAAAGGGTTAATTATGTAAATAAAATACTCAATGCAAATACTGAATGTCCAGGGGGTTTTCTGCAAATATACTTTTATTGGGTCGGGTAGGGTGCACGCGGGTCGGGTTTGGGTTAGACCCAAAACCCAAACCCGTTTGGGTTTTTTTCCCCAAGCATACGGCGGCGGCAGCAGCAGCAGGTGGCGGCAGCAGCTGCTGCTGCTGCCGCCCGCGGCTGCTGCGGCTGGCGCGGCGGCCGCCGGCCAGCCGTGCGACGGCGCGGCCACCTCCCCGGCGCCTGCGCCGCTCTGGCGGTTGTAACCCCCTGCTTTCCGGTATACGTATCACCGTATCGGTACGCGATACGATGTACAAAATTGATTTGACCTCCGTGGTAGTCCGATTGAGTTGATTTCAATTTCAAAAAAATCATTTTCTAATATTTTAGATTTTTTAGGATTTTCTGGAATTTTTCTGGATTATTTTGGAAATCTCCGTAGTCGGTGTCGACCGATACCGATTACCGGCCTTTCGATTTTTATGTCACAAATGGAGTTGTATTTTGAGAATCGGCTTTCACCGTGTGTCTTAGAATCATGTTATCTACGTTCGGGTATTTTTGGAGATTTTTCTGAAATTATCGAAAATCGGGCCAAACCGGTGTCGCCCGTATCGGCGAGACACTCTGGAATTTTTAATTTGCAAACCGGATTGACTTTTGACAAACCGTCTTCATATTACGTCTCCAAATAATATTTCCTATTTTCTGTAATTTTTGGGCACCGTTCGGAGCCAGTCGAATATCAGGCCAATTTAATAACAATAAAATATTAATTTTTAAATCTTCTTTTCTTTTCCTTTCTTTTCTTTCCTTCTTCCTTCCTCCAGAAAATTCCCCCACCGCCTTCCTGTAGACAACCGACCTTCCCCCTCTTTTTAAAATCCCCTCCTCTCTCTCTCCTCTATTCTCTCTCTCACTCTCCCACGCACCCCTCGCCACCAACGCCGGCCACCCACGCCACCCACCACCGCCGGTCGCCCAGCGCCGCCCAGCACCACCACAACCAACACCTTTCCGTTCATCTCTCTCTCGTTCACTGTATCACCACCACCACCACTCGTCGGAAGCTCACCGGAGTTCCGGCCTTCGCCGGAGCCGCGCGCGCGCCGCCGGAGGCCGGCCAGGCCAGCCGGAGCGGCGTCGGAGGCCGGCCAGGCCGGCAGGGCTTGTGGGGGGGGGGGGGGGGCATCAGCCCCACCCACTTCTCCCTCTTCCTTTTTCGGCGCGTGGGAGGTCCGGCACCGGGACAGCGCCGGGGAGGCGCCGGCGCCGGCGGAGAGGCCGCGCCGGCGAGGCGGCCGCGCCGCCCGGGCAGCCGGGCGGTGGGCGCGCAAGAGGTCGCAGCAGCCGCCCATGGCTGCTGCTGCTGCTTCTCATTTGGAAGAGAAACCCAATCGGGTTGTGGGTTTGGGTTTGGTCCAAATCCGACCCGCTTGCACACAACCCGACCCAATAAGGTAACAACTTCATTTTAGCCCCTGTAAAAATATTAATTACTTTTAGGTCCCTGTAAAATTACAAATAGCCCCCTAGATATTTTCAGTTATTACATATTTAACCCCTTTTAATTTATTTTAGTGTTCGGGCGATATCGGGAGCATCCGGACTCCGATTCGGGCGATTCTGGATCCGTTGCGATCGTGGGAACGAGAGCTACTGTTCCATGACCAGTTTGTGAGTGTTTTCTTTTTATAAATTATATTTTATCATGATTAATATCTTGATTGGTTGCCTAATTAAGAATAAAACATGATTATCGGTAAATCATGATAATTATTGTGATTCCTGCAATTAAGACATAATAAAACTGGATTTGATTGGTTAGTTAATGAGATGAGGTAATCATAGGAACAAGACATACGTTGTAGATAACTCGGACACAGATATCATGCCTGTACCGTCACTGACCCACAGACCACTAGGTCCCCATATTAATGGATACCATTACTTCATATAGTAGTTCACATTACTTTATACTGATTCACGAGATTCACGATACCTTATGACACTACACTATCACTAGACATGACTACTAGACCTCGTTAGTACATGCACTGATAACCTCCTTACACGGATACTGTAGTTCACTGGATATACACCGACCACTATTATTACTACTATCACATACATATATGACACGGATTCGTGCTACACATATATCTTCCACTAGTACACCGATATACCAATGCACGGCATGTCGCATTTCATATTATTGTTATTATCGTTACATGAATGCTCCATACACTGTTATCTCATGTTCACGCATCACTGTGACATACGTTCACCACACGGGTGTACATGCATGTCTTGTTCTTCACTTATTATCATATGACTCACCGTGCATATTACCTAGATTATTGTTCCATGTTACTGTATTCATGTTATGTGATTGTTTCCTGTTATTGATATGGATATTCCGGTTACTGGACATGTGAGCTGTTGATATGCGATGTGTGGGTTCCCGTTACTGATATGGATATTCCCGTACTGGACATGATATGGATATTCCCGTTACTGAACATGACTGCTGTTGATATGCGATGTGTGGAACTAAGTGCCACGTGGATCCAAGCCACGGGGCCACCTCTAGAATCCCACATCTATTGTTCCCGTTTCCCGGTATATTGTTCATGATATCTTGTTCATGTTATATTGTTCCTGATTCTCGTGATATTGTTCTATGCTATCAACAGAGCTCAGGTCCAGTAATCATGTTACCCGTACCATGTACTGTAATTGTTCTTGTTACATTGTATACTTGACATATCACATATCAGATCATAAAGATAACTTGGGTATGGGGAGACTTGACGGTTGACTAGACCTTATCAGGTGGATGTACTGGATCCATATTGAGGTCCCACTGCAGGGGACCGGGTAGTGCTGGCTACCATCTGTTACTCATGTTACATGTTACAGCTCTAGCGGGCTGGCCCTGGTCTCAGCAGCCAGGGATCTGTTTAAGGCCGTGATCCCGGGTATGCACGGGATACATCCACCCGATAAGAACTCCTCGACCATAAGTTTCCAATTAACATAATAAAATAGTATACACGATAGTGACATCGGGAACATTTGTTATTTGGTTACTCTCTCGTTTGGATAATGGTACCCGTAGGCCATGTCCGGATGGGTTCGACTGGGGTGCGGGCTTCAGTATGAACCGCCAGTGGTATGGGACACTGGAAGAGAGTAATTAAAATAACAGGTGGTACTGATCGCTACTATTGTATAAATGACATGACTTTGACATGACCTGCCCGCTACATGTTTAGTTGTACTTGTTACTGTTCCTGATCATTTATCTGCTATCATGTGACATGTATACATTGCTATTGTTCCTGTTTCCTGTTACACTTTCTTTAGTGCCCTACTACTCATGCACATGTATACTTTGTTATATTACCTGGTATATGTTACACTGTATATAGTGGCATACTATGCATATTCTGCATTGCATATATTACAGACATATGCTCATCTGCATGTTCACCTCTATCACGTCACCACTATCATGTTCATGTCTATTACGTCACCACTAGACAACATTAGTTATTACATAAACTGGACACGCACACGACTATAGATATGACCTGATGATAACCGGCTAGGTAGTGATGGTATTAAAAGGTGACCTGTTATTTATTTACACTGCTTTTATGTTTCTCTATTTTTACTGTTTATATATCCTTATTATATGGTATCCCTTATTATATGGTATCACTAGTCCAACCTCACGTACTATATATTATTATCGTGCTTGTATTACTATTGTATATATTACTGCCTCCTTCATTTTACCACTCACTAGGTCGCTTTCTGACGACCCTGGGTTTGCATGCCCAGATTGGAGATCCGCTTACCGTAGTATCCGAGAGTACCTTGGAGTCACATGGGAGCTTCCGCATCGGGACTATTCCTAGGTATCTTGGTATTTTATTTTCGTTATCTTATTTGTCTCCATTTTTCATATCTGTTATGATCACTGACCTCTTTCTGCAGGTATTCTTGTACTGCTTTTATGCTGGACCCCAGGTATTTATGGAGGTTATGTACTGTATTGAGGCTTAACGTACGCGTGAGCGTGTTTACACCTCGCGTATGTACGTCGCCATAACGTCCCCGTACCCTTGGGATCGGGGCGTTACATAGTGGTATCAGAGCCTAGGTTCACACCTGGTGTGGGTAACCACCTGGGTCAATCCTCGGGCTCTTACCAACAGTACAGTCAGGTTCAGATTAATTTATCTGAATTTGGGGATTCCAGCAACGAGTACAAGAATACCATGACCTTGACAATTCATTCCGTGACTCGTTTGTATTCCTTCCTTCCTTTCTGTTGTCACCCAGAACATCTGATTTCCTTCTCGCTTTCCTTGCGTTGTCTTGCTTCCAATCCGTTAGGATGAGTTCACTACCATACTTCTCCAGCTCAAGTTCCTTGGAGATAGCAGAGTGCGCAGCGAAAGTGTCGTGGACCCGTAATATTTTGGCTTTGGGGTTAAAAATCTTATTCACACACCTGATTGAAATTGCGAGGACGCAATTTTTTGTAAGGTGGGGAGAAATGTAACCCCCTGCTTTCCGGTGTACGAATCACCGTATCGGTACGCGATACGATGTACAAAATTGATTTGACCTCCGTGGTAGTCCGATTGAGTTGATTTCAATTTCAAAAAAATCATTTTCTAATATTTTAGATTTTTCAAGATTTTCTGGAATTTTTCTGGATTATTTTGGAAAATCTCCGTAGTCGGTGTCGACCGATACCGATTACCGGCCTTTCGATTTTTATGTCACAAATGGAGTTGTATTTTGAGAATCGGCTTTCACCGTGTGTCTTAGAATCATGTTATCTACGTTCGGGTATTTTTGGGGATTTTTCTGAAATTATCGAAAATCGGGCCAAACCGGTGTCGCCCGTATCGGCGAGACACTCTGGGATTTTTAATTTGCAAACCGGATTGACTTTTGACAAACCGTCTTCATATTACGTCTCCAAATAATATTTCCTATTTTCTGTAATTTTTGGGCACCGTTCGGAGCCAGTCGAATATCGGGCCAATTTAATAACAATAAAATATTAAATTTTAAATCTTCTTTTCTTTTCCTTTCTTTTCTTTCCTTCTTCCTTCCTCCAGAAAATTCCCCCACCGCCTTCCTGTAGACAACCGACCTTCCCCCTCTTTTTAAAATCCCCTCCTCTCTCTCTCCTCTATTCTCTCTCTCACTCTCCCACGCACCCCTCGCCACCAACGCCGGCCACCCACGCCACCCACCACCGCCGGTCGCCCAGCGCCGCCCAGCACCACCACAACCAACACCTTTCCGTTCATCTCTCTCTCGTTCACTGTATCACCACCACCACCACTCGTCGGAAGCTCACCGGAGTTCCGGCCTTCGCCGGAGCCGCGCGCGCGCCGCCGGAGGCCGGCCAGGCCAGCCGGAGCGGCGTCGGAGGCCGGCCAGGCCGGCAGGGCTTGTGGGGGGGGGGGGCATCAGCCCCACCCACTTCTCCCTCTTCCTTTTTCGGCGCGTGGGAGGTCCGGCGCCGGGACAGCGCCGGGGAGGCGCCGGCGCCGGCGGAGAGGCCGCGCCGCCCGGGCAGCCGGGCGGTGGGCGCGCAAGAGGTCGCAGCAGCCGCCCATGGCTGCTGCTGCTGCTTCTCATTTGGAAGAGAAACCCAATCGGGTTGTGGTTTGGGTTTGGTCCAAATCCGACCCGCTTGCACACAACCCGACCCAATAAGGTAACAACTTCATTTTAGCCCCTGTAAAAATATTAATTACTTTTAGGCCCCTGTAAAATTACAAATAGCCCCCTAGATATTTTCAGTTATTACATATTTAACCCCTTTTAATTTATTTTAGTGTTCGGGCGATATCGGGAGCATCCGGACTCCGATTCGGGCGATTCTGGATCCGTTGCGATCGTGGGAACGAGAGCTACTGTTCCATGACCAGTTTGTGAGTGTTTTCTTTTATAAATTATATTTTATCATGATTAATATCTTGATTGGTTGCCTAATTAAGAATAAAACATGATTATCGGTAAATCATGATAATTATTGTGATTCCTGCAATTAAGACATAATAAAACTGGATTTGATTGGTTAGTTAATGAGATGAGGTAATCATAGGAACAAGACATACGTTGTAGATAACTCGGACACAGATATCATGCCTGTACCGTCACTGACCCACAGACCACTAGGTCCCCATATTAATGGATACCATTACTTCATATAGTAGTTCACATTACTTTATACTGATTCACGAGATTCACGATACCTTATGACACTACACTATCACTAGACATGACTACTAGACCTCGTTAGTACATGCACTGATAACCTCCTTACACGGATACTGTAGTTCACTGGATATACACCGACCACTATTATTACTACTATCACATACATATATGACACGGATTCGTGCTACACATATATCTTCCACTAGTACACCGATATACCAATGCACGGCATGTCGCATTTCATATTATTGTTATTATCGTTACATGAATGCTCCATACACTGTTATCTCATGTTCACGCATCACTGTGACATACGTTCACCACACGGGTGTACATGCATGTCTTGTTCTTCACTTATTATCATATGACTCACCGTGCATATTACCTAGATTATTGTTCCATGTTACTGTATTCATGTTATGTGATTGTTTCCTGTTATTGATATGGATATTCCGGTTACTGGACATGTGAGCTGTTGATATGCGATGTGTGGGTTCCCGTTACTGATATGGATATTCCCGTACTGGACATGATATGGATATTCCCGTTACTGGACATGACTGCTGTTGATATGCGATGTGTGGAACTAAGTGCCACGTGGATCCAAGCCACGGGGGCCACCTCTAGAATCCCACATCTATTGTTCCCGTTTCCCGGTATATTGTTCATGATATCTTGTTCATGTTATATTGTTCCTGATTCTCGTGATATTGTTCTATGCTATCAACAGAGCTCAGGTCCAGTAATCATGTTACCCGTACCATGTACTGTAATTGTTCTTGTTACATTGTATACTTGACATATCACATATCAGATCATAAAGATAACTTGGGTATGGGGGAGACTTGACGGTTGACTAGACCTTATCAGGTGGATGTACTGGATCCATATTGAGGTCCCACTGCAGGGGACCGGGTAGTGCTGGCTACCATCTGTTACTCATGTTACATGTTACAGCTCTAGCGGGCTGGCCCTGGTCTCAGCAGCCAGGGATCTGTTTAAGGCCGTGATCCCGGGTATGCACGGGATACATCCACCCGATAAGAACTCCTCGACCATGAGTTTCCAATTAACATAATAAAATAGTATACACGATAGTGACATCGGGAACATTTATTATTTGGTTACTCTCTCGTTTGGATAATGGTACCCGTAGGCCATGTCCGGATGGGTTCGACTGGGGTGCGGGCTTCAGTATGAACCGCCAGTGGTATGGGACACTGGAAGAGAGTAATTAAAATAACAGGTGGTACTGATCGCTACTATTGTATAAATGACATGACTTTGACATGACCTGCCCGCTACATGTTTAGTTGTACTTGTTACTGTTCCTGATCATTTATCTGCTATTATGTGACATGTATACATTGCTATTGTTCCTGTTTCCTGTTACACTTTCTTTAGTGCCCTACTACTCATGCACATGTATACTTTGTTATATTACCTGGTATATGTTACACTGTATATAGTGGCATACTATGCATATTCTGCATTGCATATATTACAGACATATGCTCATCTGCATGTTCACCTCTATCACGTCACCACTATCATGTTCATGTCTATTACGTCACCACTAGACAACATTAGTTATTACATAAACTGGACACGCACACGACTATAGATATGACCTGATGATAACCGGCTAGGTAGTGATGGTATTAAAAGGTGACCTGTTATTTATTTACACTGCTTTTATGTTTCTCTATTTTTACTGTTTATATATCCTTATTATATGGTATCCCTTATTATATGGTATCACTAGTCCAACCTCACGTACTATATATTATTATCGTGCTTGTATTACTATTGTATATATTACTGCCTCCTTCATTTTACCACTCACTAGGTCGCTTTCTGACGACCCTGGGTTTGCATGCCCAGATTGGAGATCCGCTTACCGTAGTATCCGAGAGTACCTTGGAGTCACATGGGAGCTTCCGCATCGGGACTATTCCTATTTTATTTTCGTTATCTTATTTGTCTCCATTTTTCATATCTGTTATGATCACTGACCTCTTTCTGCAGGTATTCTTGTACTGCTTTTATGCTGGACCCCAGGTATTTATGGAGGTTATGTACTGTATTGAGGCTTAACGTACGCATGAGCGTGTTTACACCTCGCGTATGTACGTCGCCATAACGTCCCCGTACCCTTGGGATTGGGGCGTTACAGCGGTGCTCCGGCGCCGCTCCGGCCAATCATCGCGGGGGGAGAGAGAGAGAGAGAGATGGGAGGGGGTTGGTGTTTTCCCCCCTCTCCCCACAGCCGGCCCTGCGCCGGCCGGCCTACGGCGCCGCCGGCACCCGGCCGCCGGCGCCTGGCCGCCGGTCAGACCGCCGGGGAAGAGAGAGAGGGAGACAAGGAGAGATTAAAGAATCATCGGCCTTCAAAGAGAGGAGAGAAGGTGTTCTTTGCCCCTTGAGAGAATCAGAACCAGACTCAAATCCAGAGAGAGAGAGTGGGAGAGAGTTTTAGTGAGAGGGAAAAGAGAGAGAAAGAGAGTGGGTTTAAAAAGAAGAAGGAGAGAGATATGGCAGTGGTTAAGTCGGTGGGAGAGATGTTTCCAGAGAAAGGGAGAAGAAGAGGGAAAAGAAAGGAAAAGTAAAAGATTAAAAATTAATATTTTAATATTATAAGATTGGCCCAATATTCGACCAGCTCCGAACGGTGCCCAAAAATTATAAAAAATAGAGAATATTATCTTGAGACGTAATATGAAAACGGTTTGTAGAAATTCTATCCGGTTTACAAATTAAAAATTCCGGAGTGTCTCGCCGATACGGGCGACACCGGTTTGGCCAGATTTTCGATAAATTCAAAAATCCCCAAAATATTCTAACGTAGATAATACGATTCTAAGACACATGGTGAAAGCGGATCCTCAAAATATGACTCCGTTTGTGAAATAAAAATCGTAACGCCGATTATCGGTATCGGTCAACACCGACTACGGAGATTTTCCAAAATACTCCAGAAAAATTCCAGAAAATCCTGAAAAATCTACAATATTAGCAAATAATTTTTGAAACTAAAATCAGCTCAATTGGACTACCACGGAGGTCAAATCAATTTTGTACGTCGTATCGCGTACCGATACGGTGATACGTACACCAGGGATCAGGGGGTTACATTTCTCCCCACCTTATAAAAAATTTCGTCCTCAAAATTTCAATTCAGGTGTGAGAACAATATGTCCAACCCCAAAGCCTAAATGTTACGGGTCCACGACATTTCCGCTACGCACTCTGCAATCTATAAGGAACTCGGGATGGAGAAGTATGGTAGTGAACTAACACTAACGGATTGGAAGCAATAGGATGCAAAGGAAGCGAGAAGGAAATCGGATATTCTGATGGACAACTGTAAGTAAGGAATACAAAAGAGTCAAGGAATGAATTGTCAATGACAGTGTATTCTTGTACTCGTCGTTGGAATCCCCAAATTCAGATACAGATAAGTGTAAATCTGCATCTGATTGTACTGTTGGTATGAGCCCGAGTATTGACCCAGGTGGTTACCCACACCAGGTGTGAACCTAGGCTCTGATACCACTATGTAACGCCCCGATCCCAAAGATACGGAGACGTTATGGCGATGTACATACGCGAGGTGAAAACACCCTCACGCGTACGTTAAGCCTCAATACAGGACATAGCCTCCATATACACAAGAGTTCCAGCAATAAATAAGTACAAGAATACTTGCAGAAATGGGTTAGGGATCATAATAGATATCAAAACAGGGATCAATAAGATAGCAGAAATAAATCATCAAGATACCTATGAATCGTCTCAATGAGGAATCTCCTATGTGACTCCAAGGCACTATCTGATAATACGGTAACTCGGGTCTCCAACCTGGGCACGCAAACCCAGGGTCGTCAGAAAGCGACCTAGTGAGTGGTAAAATGAAGGAGACAGTAATAGATACAATAGTAATACAAGCACGATAATAATATATAATACATGATATTGTACTAGTGATATCATATAATAAATATATCATAATCAGCCGAAAGATATACACATGTCCGACAGGTCATCTTTTGTTACCATCATTCTCTAGCTGGGTATCATCGGGTCATGTCTATAGTTGTATCCAGTTTATATAATACTACTGTTGTCTAGTGGTGACGTGATAGAAATGAACATGCTAGTGGTGATGTGATAGCCGTGAACATGCAGATGGGCATATGCTATCTAACCATAAGACGGTGTGGTGCATAGACAGGAATGATGTCTGCAAGGTATACAGAAAACAAAATATATGCAATGCAGAGTATACATATGCATGAATCGTATGCCACCACAGAAAATGTAATATGTACCAGGTAGAGTAACAAACAATACAGGTAACATGATAGCGGAATAACTGATCAGGAACAGGAACAAGTATAACTACAATACGTATACATGTCTCAGGCAAGTCATGGTTTTATACAATAGTAGCAATAATAACAATCAGTACCACCTGGTATTTTAATCATTCTCTTCCAGTGTCCCATACCACTGGCAGTTCATACTGGAGCCCGCACTCCAGTCGAACCCATCCGGACATGGCATACGGGTACCATTATCCAAACGAGAGAGTGATCAAATAACAAGTGTTCCTGACGTCACTATTGTGTATACTGTTTTCTTATGTTAATTGGAAACCCATGGTCGAGGAGCTCTTATCGGGTGGGTGTATCCCGTGCATACCCGGGACAACGGCCTTAAACAAACCCCTGGCTGCTGAGACCAGGGCCAGCCCGCTAAGGCTGTAACATGTAACGGGAATCTCAATGAGCTAAAACAATAACGGGAAACGGGAGCTCATGAGTATCAGACGGTAGCCAGTACTACCCCGTCCCCTGCAGTGGGACAAACAATGGATCCAGAAATCCACCCGATATGATCTAATCAACTATCAAGTCTCTCCCATACCCAAGTTCTCTTTATGATCTGATATGTAGTTCACTAGACATGATATTCCATTATACACTGACCACTGTTATGACATGTACTAGTGAGACATAGATAGATTATACGGATTATTGCTACACATAGATATTCAACTGGTACACGGATATAACCATACACGGACTACTTCATTTCATATTATTATTATCATAATACATATCATACACACGACATGTTTACATATCACGGCCACACATGCATGTATGGTTTCTTTATTCTTGTCATATGGATTCCCGCTCAGATTACATGTATTATTGTTCCATGTTACCGTATTCATGTTATATGATTGTTTCCTGTCACTGATATGGATATTCCCGTTACTGGACATGAGAGCTGTTGATATGCGATATGTGGAATCCCACATCTATTGTTCCCGTTATATTAGTCCCGTTTCCCGTTATATTGTTCTATGCTATCAACAGAGCTCAGGTCCTGATATCATGTTACCTGTATCATGTACTGTAACCGTAGTCGTGTAATTATGATACCAGTGCATGAAATAACGGTGTCCAACATTCCTATCTAGTGATATTGTATCGAGTACCGTGGATCAGTATACCGGTGATGATAGTTATCTAACTGTGATATACTACATGAAATAATAGTGTCCACGAATATGGTGAACTAGTGGCCCGAGTGCCAGGGTCCAAGAACATGACCTAATAGGCATCCAGTGTCACACTCTACGTCTATTAGGTATCAGGCATATTCTAAGTACAGTGTTGATTACAGTATTTTAATATTGTCTACAGTTTATTTTACCGGTATCATGTTTTATTTAAATAAAGCAACCAAGTTCAATCAATATGATAAAAAGACAATTTATAAATTAAAAACACTCACAAACTGGCCATGAAAAGGTAGCTCTCTTTTTCACGATCGCAACGGATCCAGAATCATCCAAATCGGAGTTCGGATGCTCCCGATATCGCCCGAATACTAAATCATACAAAAAGGGTTAATTATGTAAATAAAATACTCAATGCAAATACTGAATGTCCAGGGGGTTCTCTGCAAATATACCTTTATTGGGTCGGGTAGGGTGCACGCGGGTCGGGTTTGGGTTAGACCCAAAACCCAAACCCATTTGGGTTTCTTTCCCAAGCATACGGCGGCGGCGGCAGCAGCTGCTGCTGCCGCCCGCGGCTGGCGCGGCCGCCGCCGGCCAGCCGTGCGACGGCGCGGCCACCTCCCCGGCGCCGGCGCCTCTCCGGCGGTGCTCCGGCGCCGCTCCGGCCAATCATCGCGGGGGAGAGAGAGAGATGGGAGGGGGGTTGGTGTTTTCCCCCCTCTCCCCATAGCCGGCCCTGCGTCGGCCGGCCTACGGCGCCGCCGGCGCCTGGCCGCCGGTCAGACCACCGTGGAAGAGAGAAAGGGAGACATGGAGAGATTAAAGAATCATCGGCCTTCGAAGAGAGGAGAGAAGGTGTTCTCAGCCCCTTGAGAGAATCAGAACCAGACTCAAATCCAGAGAGAGAGAGTGGGAGAGAGTTTTAGTGAGAGGGAAGAGAGAGAAAGAGAGTGGGTTTAAAAAGAAGAAGGAGAGAGATATGGCGGTGGTTAAGTCGGTGGGAGGGATGTTTCCAGAGAAAGGGAGAAGAAGAGGGAAAAGAAAGGAAAAGTAAAAGATTAAAAATTAATATTTTAATATTATAAGATTGGCCCAATATTCGACCAGCTCCGAACGGTGCCCAAAAATTATAAAAAATAGAGAATATTATCTTGAGATGTAATATGAAAACGGTTTGTAGAAATTCTATCTGGTTTGCAAATTAAAAATCCCGGAGTGTCTCGCCGATACTGGCGACACCGGTTTGGCCAGATTTTCGATAAATTCAGAAAAATCCCCAAAAATACCCTAACGTAGATAATACGATTCTAAGACACATGGTGAAAGCGGATCCTCAAAATATGACTCCGTTTGTGAAATAAAAATCATAACGCCGATTATCGGTATCGGTCAACGCCGACTACGGAGATTTTCCAAAATACTCCAGAAAAATTCCAAAAAATCCTGAAAAATCTACAATATTAGCAAATAATTTTTGAAACTGAAATCAGCTCAACTGGACTACCACGGAGGTCAAATCAATTTTGTACGTCGTATCGCGTACCGATACGGTGATACGTACACCAGGGATCAGGGGGTTACAGTTGTAAATGGGTTTTCAAGTTAAAACATAAATCTGATGGTTCTGTTGACAGATATAAGGCCCGCCTGGTGGCCAAGGGTTTTCATCAACAAGCAGGATTAAACTATGGTGAGACATTCAGTCTGATCATCAAACCGACCACTGTCTGTACCGTGTGCAGTCTGGCCGTCTCCTAGGGATGGTCTATTTGACAGTTGGATGTGAATAATGCATTTTTACAGGGTTTTCTTACTGAGACGGTCTACATGGAACAACCTTTGGGGTTCATCAATCCTGTTCATCCCAATCATGTATGCAAGCTTCACCGCAGTATCTATGGCCTCAAACAGGCTCCACGGGCTTAGTTTTCTCGCCTCAACAGTTATCTAGTCACATTGGGTTTTGTGGGCTCCAAGTCCGACACGTCTCTCTTCCTCCGACGGGTGGGGACAGATCTTCTTCTGGTTCTTATCTATGTGGACGACATCATCATCACAGGCAATGACTCACGAGCTGTCACTCGTCTTATTCAAGAACTAGGCGGGGAGTTCTCATTAAAAGATCTCGGCCCACTGCACTATTTCTTGGGCGTGGAGTGTCATCGTACACCCTCAGGTCTATTTCTCTCTCAACAGAAGTACATTTGTGACTTGCTTCTCCGACTCAAGATGGATGGTGTCAAGCCTGTCAGCTCGCCTATGGCCACTTCCTGTAAGCTATCCAAGATTGTTGGCAAGTCTCTCTCTGACCCCTTTGTCTATCGAAGTACTGTTAGGGCTCTACAATACTTAAGCTTTACCAGATCCGATATTGCCTTCTCCGTGAACAAGGTCGCTCAGTTCATGCAAGCTTCAACCGATGAGCATTAGAGCGCTGTAAAACGGATCCTTCGTTACCTCAAATCTACCATTCAACATGGCCTTTTTCTCTCTCGTCATTCTTCTATGCAGTTTACTACTTATACCAATGTAGATTGTGCAGGGTCGATTGATGATCGAAAATCTACCAGTAGCTATTGTGTCTTTCTTGGTACAAATCTCATTTCTTGGAGCTCGAAGAAGCAGTGCACTGTGGCACGATCTAGCACTGAGGCAGAGTATAGGGTATGGCCAATGCTGTAGCAGAGGTCGTTTGCTTGCAGTCATTATTTCGTGAGCTTGGAGTTCCGCAATCTCCCCCAATAGTTCTCTGTGATAACCTCGGTGCAACATATATCTCGATCAATCCTATTCGACACTCCCGCTCCAAACATGTTGAGATCGACATTCATTTTGTGAGGGACTATGTCGCCAATGGAGTCCTGAATGTTCGGTTTGTCAGCACTAAAGACCAACTAGCAGACATCCTTACTAAGCCTTTAAGCTCATTCAGATTTTCTATACTGAAGAACAAGCTCTCTGTTCTTTCGAACCCGCTTCGCTTGCGAGGGTGTTAGAGATATCAATGACAACACGTGACTCATGTGAAACATGTGATCCATGTGAAAAACACCCTTCATGAAATCAACCAGATCCTAAAATCTCTCCACGATTATAGGAACACATCGGACTCATGGAATTCATGCACCATGTGTTTCGCATTCTTTCTCTCAGTCAATATTTTTCTATTCTTTCTCTCAGTCAATGTTTTCCTATTGTATCTCCTAAATTAGTGTAAACATGTGACCAATATGTGTATATATATACAACCAAGAACCATAGGTAATAGTATCTTATCTTTGCACAAATAAGTCTTCTTCTTCTTATTTATCTCTATGTACCCTTATATTTTTGGC
This sequence comes from Agave tequilana, assembly GCA_038442645.1. NCBI lineage: Eukaryota > Viridiplantae > Streptophyta > Magnoliopsida > Asparagales > Asparagaceae > Agave > Agave tequilana. The sequence continues at coordinate 49,706 of JAVJIF010023430.1, forward strand.
GATCATTTCGTTAAGATCTTATTAATGAAACACTAGGGGGCTTTTTCGGCCTCATGTTCTTTTTCTCAAAAAAATAAAATTATGACCTCAGTCCCTTGTGATCGCCAAAATGTTAAATCAACTGACACCCTTGGATATGTTACCGGGCTCAATTCTGCCCTCTGTTGTTGATGTTCATGGTGCATCTGACAGTTGCTCCCATCAGTTCTTATTAGTTCAAACACCGAGTCACAATAACTAAAGATTTGTCAACAAAACAGATAAAACATAAGTGGAGGGAAAAAAAAAAACAAAGGAGGAGACTTCATTTTACTCCATTGCGACTGGATGCCATTCTCTCTTGATGGGCTAATTCGACAGCGAATTTTATCACTTCTTGCCTCAAGTTAACCTGAAAGAAAGAAACACTAAAATCTTTCAAGTCGATTTGAGCCGATTTCTTTTCTAAGGTCTTAACTGAGGCCTAAGTTGCTCATAATTTGACAGTTCCAAATTGATAGAATGCAAGAGTAGAAGATGCAATAAATTCAAGCATTAAAAAGGAGAAATGTTCTCCACTTGTAATTGTATCCCAATGGTCTCATCACTTGAAACCATGTTGGTCTCAGTGATGGGTGAAAAAGGAGATGCTGGTTTAAGGATGCACAAACCAACGGCGAGTTTCATTAGCAGGGTGTTCACTGACAGAAGTTCGGTCTGCAATGTACCGATTATTTTGAACTCATGCTTGATCTTTTAAGAAGATTTTGCTAAATCTGAAGCCTGCATTCTACAACTGATAGAATTTTGCACAGATCCTGTCACAAGTTGTAATGCCTATAAACAACTTAGCTGAAACAGTTTTTGTTGGGAAGGGTTTATAATTAGATGCTTTGGTATTCTATAGACCAATATATACCTTGCAATTTCGCTACAAAACACCTTGTCATTTCTCTAATAGGAACATCAATACAGAGATCATTTCTGCCAATTTCTTTTGTTAATTACACATACAAGGTCTGATTTCTTAGTTACACATACCAGATTAGACTGTGCAAAATATGATTAATATACACAACAATGGGCTCAAAGTTAACAAATTCTTCGTAAAAGTTCAAGCCGAACATTATGGGGCTGAATCCAGCCAAAATTTTCATCAAAAACACAACATAATTGGATCAAAATCTGTCCAAATTCCATAAATTAAAAGAAAGGCTGGGATGGGTATGCCAAAATTGTAGTTCTAACATTAAGACTATGCCTTCGATTGTGAATTCAAGAGCTTGTCTTGAATGACAATGATAAACCTCAGTGACTCTGGCTATATCCATGCTTAATGGCGGTTAATGCATTGAGAACGTTTTTCAAAAGGTTGTCTATTTTAATCGTGGAAAATTTCATTGGAATACACTTAATCAAGAATGCATGTATGATGAATAAAAATAATCTAGATATACCTGGCAAAACTCTGGAACAATACTTAATCTTCAACAACCACGAAGCAAGATCATGATGATTGGTTCTCTCCTACCTCGTTACTCTTTGCGCATGAATCCTTTAACAGAGGTAGGAACTTCATTCTTTCTTATGATGGTACAAGGAGCCAGCCCTGAATTCACAGGAATGTTAGATAATGTTAATATGTCTTTAATGAATACCCACCCTAAAAGCCACCAATACCTACCCTAAGAAGATCATAGCCGCCCTATGAAGATCTTAGCCGCTCTAAGAAGATCATAACCGCCCTATGAAGATCTTAGCCGCCCTATGAAGATCTTAACCACCCTATGATTTTGATGTGTGAAATGATGAAGGGGTTTGAAGGTTTTGCCTATAAATAGGCACCATATTGCTGAGATTGGTAGTAGCAAGGAAGTGAGAAGAGAAATTTTGTAGTGTTCTCTCCTTTCTCTTGTCATTCATCTTCCTTTTGTGAGTTTGGGTTTCATTAGGCTTGGGTGAGTGAGATTTGAGTTGTAATCTCTTGTATTCTCCCCTCTTTTGATTAGTGGATTCCTCTTGCTGTCTTCTCCGTGGACGTAGGTCACACTGACCGAACCACGTTAAATACTGGTGTGCTGTTCTCTCTGTTTCTATCTTTTATATTGCTATCTGTCTCTCTATACTTGCCATCTCTTGTATTTGAAGCCCACTGCTCCAACAACTGGTATCAGAGCTAGTGTTATCTTCTTATGGGTTTCCTGATGGCTTCGGCAAAGTACAAAGTAGAGAAATTCGACGGGAGAAATAGCTTCAGTTTGTGGAGAGTCAAAATGCGGGCTCTCTTGGTGCAACAAGGCTTGTTGAAAGTCTTATCCGGTAAGGACAAGTTGCCGGAATCCATGTCCGAGGATGAAAAAGAAGAACTCGAGATGAAGGCGCATAGTGCCATACAACTTTGTCTAGCTGACGAAGTTTTGCGGGAGGTTGCCGATGAAGATACTGCCGCTGGTTTGTAGCTCAAATTAGAGAGCTTGTATATGACAAAGTCCCTGACCAACAAGCTCTACTTGAAGCAGCGCCTCTTCACTCTTCGCATGAAGGAAGGTACGCCAATTAAAGACCACCTAGATGAGCTCAATAAAATTCTCATGGATTTAAAAAATATTGATGTTAGAATAGATGAAGAAGATCAGGCTCTCATCTTATTGTGCTCATTACCTCCTTCCTTTGAAAATTTTGTTAATAGTATGCTCTATGGTAGAGATACACTCTCTTTAGAAGATGTCAAATCAGCTTTACATTCTAAGGAGTTAAGACAAAAGGTGTCAGTTGTAGGAAGTGAGGATCAAGCTGAAGGCTTGCTCGTCCGTGGTCGTACGGAGAAGGGTCGAGAAAAATCTCGAGGAAAATTCAGATCTAAATCTAGGTTAAGAAAAAATGTTGAGTGTCACTATTGTCATAAGTTTAGACACTATAAAAAAGATTGTTTTAAGCTCAAAGAAAAAGAAGATGTAAGGAGTAAATCTCAAGATGAGAAATCTTCAGTTGTTAGTGTTGCAGAAGAATCCTCCACATCACATGAGGTTCTTTCAGTTACTGTCCTTGATGCCCGTTCACGAGATGAGTGGGTTCTTGATTCAGGTTGTTCTTATCACATATGTCCTCACAGGGACTGGTTTGTGACTTACCAACCAATTGATGGTGGTAATGTCCTAATGGGAAATAACATGCCCTGCAAGACAATTGGTATTGGGTCAATCAAGATTAGAATGCATGACGGTATTGTTAGGACATTGAGTAAAATTCGGCATGTGCCGGATTTGAAGAAAAATTTAATTTCTTTGGGCACCCTTGACTCCAACGGCTATAAGTTTTCAGCTGAAGGTGGAGTTTTGAGAGTTAGCAAAGGCTCTCTTATTGTGATGAAAGGAAAGAAGATGGATACCCTTTATATCCTTCAAGGTAGCACGGTGACAGGTGATGTCGCTGTGTCAATGTTAGAAGACCCAGACTTAGATACCACTCGTTTGTGGCATATGCGGTTAGGGCATATGAGTGAGAGAGGACTACACATGTTGAGTAAGCAAGGTTTGCTTTGTGGCCAGAAAATAGGAAAACTTGACTTTTGTGAACATTGTGTTTTTGGTAAGCAGCACAGAGTTTCTTTTGGTACAGGTGTTCACAGGACTAAAGATACCTTAGACTACATCCATTCAGATGTTTGGGGTCCCTCTCAGGTTCCATCAAAAGGCGGAGCTAGTTATCTTCTAACTTTAATTGATGATTATTCCAGAAAAGTTTGGGTGTATCCTCTCAAGCATAAGAGCGATGTGTTTGCTACCTTCAAGCAGTGGAAGGCTATGATCGAAAAGCAAACAGGAAAGAAGGTGAAGCGCCTCAGGACCGATAATGGAATGGAGTTCTGTTCCATGGAGTTTGATCAATTCTGCAAAAATGAAGGAATTGTGCGGCATCGTACAGTTCGATACACACCACAACAGAATGGAGTTGCAGAAAGGATGAACAGGACACTGTTGGAGAGAGCTCGGTGCATGCTCTCTAATGCCGGTTTGTCAAAATGTTTTTGGGCCGAGGCAGTAAATACAGCTTGCTATTTGGTAAATCGGTCTCCCTCTACAGCTATTGATTTTAAGACTCCTGAAGAGGTATGGTCAGGTACCCCTGCTAATTACTCTCATTTACGAGTATTTGGTTGCCCTGCTTATTTTCATGTAAATGATGGTAAGCTTGAACCTAGGGCAAAGAAAGCTATATTTCTTGGTTATGCTACTGGGGTGAAAGGATACAGGTTGTGGCTTCCTGATCCTAAGTCACCTAAATTTATTATTAGTAGGGATGTTACTTTTGATGAAAATTACATGCTTCAACCGAGAAAGGAGTCTGTTGTTGATATTACAGGTTCAGGAGAGGAAGCAAGTAAGCAGGTGGAGCTTGAGAGCAAAGTTACAGAAGGAGTGCAGGAGAGCACTCACGTTGAACCAGTCAATGATGCTCAAGGTTCAACTTCAGGTGATACACTGCAAGAACAACAGTACAGTATTGCCACCGGGAGAGCAAGAAGGCAGATCCGTCCACCTAAGCGATACGCCTATGCAGATATGGTCGCTTATGCTCTAAGTGTGGCAGAATCTATTGAGATTCCAGAGCCTTCTACCTACAATGAGGCTATCAGTTCTGATGAAGCTGCAGAATGGACTGTTACTATGACTGAAGAGATGGAATCTCTTCACAAGAACCAAACATGGGAGTTAGTGAAGCCGCTGAGGGGACAGAAAATTATTGGCTGCAAATGGGTCTTTAAGAAGAAAGAAGGAATTCCTGGTGCTGAGTCTGTAAGATACAAAGCACGCTTGGTAGCCAAAGGCTACAGTCAAACAGAGGGGGTCGACTTCAATGAAGTATTCTCTCCAGTTGTGAAGCACACCTCTATCCGTGTGTTGCTAGCCATGGTTGCTTGGTTCGATCTAGAGCTCGAGCAACTTGATGTGAAAACAGCTTTTCTTCATGGCGAGCTTGAAGAGCAAATCTTTATGCATCAACCAGAAGGATTTGTTATTGAAGGCAAAGAAGACCATGTGTGCAGGTTAAAGAAATCTCTTTATGGTTTGAAGCAGTCACCTAGGCAATGGTATTTGAGGTTTGATACTTTCATGATTGAGCATGGCTACTCTAGGAGTAAATATGATAGTTGTGTTTATCATCGGAAGCTTAATGATGGTTCTTTTGTATATTTGCTTTTATATGTTGATGACATGTTGATTGCAGCTAAAGACATATCTGAAGTTGATAAGTTGAAAGCTCTACTCAAACAAGAGTTTGAGATGAAAGATTTGGGAGCACCGAAGAAGATTTTGGGAATGGAAATTCACAGGAACAGGCAAGAAGGAAAATTGTTCCTATCTCAGAAGAAATACATCGAGAAGGCGTTAGAGAGATTTGGCATGCTTGATGCCAAACCTGTGAAAACTCCACTTGCTGCTCATTTTCGACTTTCAGCAGATTTGTCTCCTCAAAGTGATGAAGAAGAGATGTACATGTCTCATGTTCCCTATGCCAGTGCAGTTGGAAGCATTATGTATGCTATGGTGTGCACTCGACCAGACATTTCACATGCAGTTAGTGTCGTAAGTCGATATATGGACAGGCCAGGCAAAGGCCATTGGCAGGCAGTGAAATAGATTTTGAGATATTTAAAAGGATCTACTAATATTGGTCTGTGTTTTGCCAGGGGAACTAATTCTGATTGTAAAATTGCAGGATATTCAGATTCAGATTTTGCGGGCGATTTAGATAGAAGAAGATCTCTGACAGGTTATGCTTTCACTCTTTCAGGTAGTGCCATTAGTTGGAAGGCGACTTTACAGCCGACAGTTGCTTTGTCTACTACGGAGGCAGAGTATATGGCAGTTACAGAGGCAGTGAAAGAAGCTATTTGGTTAAGAGGCTTGGTTGAAGATCTCGGCTTACACCAAGGAGTAACTACGGTGTTTTGTGACAGCCAGAGTGCTATACATCTGACGAAGCACCAGATGTATCATGAGAGAACCAAACACATTGATGTCAGGTATCACTTTATTCGAGAAATTGAAGTCATCAAAGTTAAGAAAATTGGTACTGCAGATAATCCAGCAGATATGATGACAAAGCCCGTACCTTCGCACAAGTTCGAGTATTGTCTCGAATTGCTTGGTGTTCAAAGTGGCGAAGGTTGAGCCCGTCGAGGCTAGAGAAGACAGCAAGAATCCAAAGGACGCTTGATACAGTTCAAGTTAAGGTGGAGAGATTTTTTCTATTCATTCAAGACAAGGTGGAGATTTGTTAATATGTCTTTAATGAATACCCACCCTAAAAGCCACCAATAGCTACCCTAAGAAGATCATAGCCGCCCTATGAAGATCTTAGCCGCCCTAAGAAGATCATAACCGCCCTATGAAGATCTTAGCCACCCTAAGAAGATCATAGCCGCCATATGAAGATCTTAGCCGCCCTATGAAGATCATAGCCGTCCTATGAAGATCTTAGCCACCCTATGAAGATCATAGCCACCCTATGATTTTGATGTGTGAAATGATGAAGGGGTTTGAAAGTTTTGCCTATAAATAGGCACCATATTGCATGAGATTGGTAGTAGTAAGGAAGTGAGAAGAGAGTTGTCAAATTTTGTAGTGTTCTCTCCTTTCTCTTGTCATTCATCTTCCTTTTGTGAGTTTGGGTTTCATTGGGCTTGGGTGAGTGAGATTTGAGTTGTAATCTCTTGTATTCTCCCCTCTTTTGATTAGTGGGTTCCTCTTGCTGTCTTCTCCGTGGACGTAGGTCACACTGACCGAACCACGTTAAATACTGGTGTGCTGTTCTCTCTATTTCTATCTTTTATATTGCTATCTGTCTCTCTATACTTGCCATCTCTTGTATTTGAAGCCCACTGCTCCAACAGATAAAAAGATACCAATTATGGATTCCTAGTCTTGATCTATGAAGGCTTGCAGACCCAACAACTTGAGCAATTACGCAGCTTAACAAGCTGCACTTCACTTCCTCCCTTCTTCTATCCTTTTATTTTTGGGTGGATAAAGCACAAGGTATACAAACTTTATTTAAGGGGAAGGATGGGGCCTCAAACTCGAAAAACCCAGCCATCTTCATCCCTCTGCAGTATATACAATCAAAAGCTAAGCCTCAAAACACGGAAGCAAAGTTTGAAGCAAATAAAGCAGTTCGAAACAAAATATGTACACGCGATCCTGTAAAAGGAAGAAAAGTTGTGTACTCATTCCAGAATCATCACTTTCGATCCTGTTGCTTGTACGAAGCCGAAGAGGTGTATCATTGTAAACCCAGGAACTTGTTGAGATCAGGCCTCATTAACCACCTCTCCAGTGCTTGTACTCTCCGTTTCTGCTGAAGTCCTCTGTCTCGCTTCTTGATCAGCATGAGCTGCAACAGCAAGAAAACCTGCCACAAGTCTCCCTCATTCCTTGTCAGAAAATTAACAACCCAAAAGGCAGGAAACGAGTTAATTTGATTCAAAATCCTGAAGCCGTGAAGGCATTTTCCTCTAAAAATCCTATCATTTCTCTCTTTCCAAACTAGCCAAGCAGTAGCCATGCCATCCCACATTCTATTCTTACATTTCTATCAACTTCTGAATCCTTCCACTTTGTCCATTACCCATGTATATTCAAGTTGTGCTTGATAGACTGCCAGATAGAAGTTACATATTTGACTTCAAGTGCCCAAAACGGTACCGCAGACAGCAAGCCTAGTGTGTTCAACCTCTCTTTGGTTGCTAGCCACATCAGGATTTTTACTATCAAAAGGCACAGGGACTTTCCATATGTGCTGACAAGGGCACAAGGAGCCTCCAAAATCCAGAAATGAGGAGAAAGATTTAACAGCAAAGCATCCAGATTCAGCCAAATACCATTGTCTTTGATCACAAGACTCATACCTTGTAGGAGAAGGAAGCAAATTTATCACCTGAATGCACTTGTCGACATTATCTCCAGTCAAATTCCTTATAATTATAAGCTATACAGACTTTGTTGCTTGAGTTCTTGCAACTAATGCGGCTGCTGCCTTGGGTTGTAGCTCACCAAAAATGCCCATAATCCATTTCATGAAGCACCGGCCACGTCGTACTCAGCTTCTGTTCTAGAGTGACCATGAACGTCTACCTCATTGAGTTTCCATTCAAAGTGTGATGCTATTTTCCTTCAGGAGTTTTTAGCATCTACATTGTGACGCTATTTTCTGTGTTTGGAACTTTTTTTCTGGAACTGAAACAATTGTTCTAATGGAACAGTTTATGGAACTAGAACATCTTAACAGGAATATTGGGGACCATCGGTGAATAATTGGATCAATTGGAACATCTAGAACTTAATATTGCAATATTTCTTAGAACATTTGATGATGTTATATCTTATTTTATCTAGTTTTTAGGACTTTTCTCATATTTACTCTCAAATCTATCTTATTTCTAAATTTACCCCCAAAATCATCGTAATTGCTCAATTACCCTCTAATTCTTTAAAAAAGATCAAATTTACCCCCACTATCAGTTGTTGTTAATTTTTTAGCAGTTTAGAAGCAAGTTACTAAATTACCCCCCTCTCACCTCTCGCCGCCTATCTCTGCCCTCCTCTCTCTTTCCCCTGCCGCCTCTTTCTCTTCACTGAGCCCATTGTCGGCAGCTTCTCGAGCCCGCGCCGGCGATGGGTTCATTGAAGAGAGAGAGGCGACAATGGGTCCAGGGAAGAGAGAGAGGAGGTAATGGGAGAGAGAGGAAGGGAGAGCGGCGGTAGGGGGATAAAGGGGCGGCGGGGGAGAGAGGACGCAGGTAGGGACATGAGAAGATCAGAGAATGGAGGAGGAGGCAGAGCAGGAGTCACAGAGGAGAGAGCGGGGGTGCTTCGAGGACACAGAATTGCTGAGCATGAAGGGCAAAGAGCCGGTCAACTTATTGATGACGAGGATGAGGTACTGGAACAAGGAGCTCGTCAATCTCGAAAGGGATCATGCTGGAGAGGGCGGAGCCGGATGGACTTGAAAGGGTATTAAAGGGATTTCATAAATTTTTAACAAAAGTACTAAGAATATTTCTTTTTGATTTTCTTTAACTGAAAGTGGGGGTAATTTTAGAAAAATGAAAAAAATTGGGGCGTAATTGAGCAATTATGATGATTTTGGGAGGTACATATAGAAATAGGATAGATTTGAGGGGTAAATACGAGAAAATGCTAGTTTTTTAACTACTATTAGTTAATTATTACTTAAGAATATTAATAAATAATTATTAGTAAATATTAGTAATAAAAATATTTATTCTTTATCACTATTAACTGTATTAATAATTATTACTTAGTAATTTTAACAACTAGGATTTTTAAATATATACCCCTAATATCTTTTCTATTTAGAAAATGGCCCCCTAAATTGTTGATATTGTAAATTTACTCTCCAAATCTTCTGATCTTAAAAATTCACCTTCCCTCTATTACTCTTTTAGAATAAAAAAAAGAATATTTTCTTTTGACCCATTAACTTTATTATTTCAAAATAACTACATTTCCTATATTTAAATAATTAAAAACCTCCTTATCAACTTAATTGTAAAGACTCATCTCCTTTCTCCTCCTCCTCTACTTCTATCTCTCAAATGAAACTCTAGTAAAATACTTAACTCAAAAATCAAACCGTACATATTTCCTTCATCATTAATAACATCATGAAGAAGAAGGAATTTTGGGTATAAAGGGATTGAGAGAGTGCGAGAGAAGAAGTAGGGAGAAGAGTGGAATGGTATTTTGGGTTTGAAACAATTTGGGTTAAGTCAACAAAAAGATATAAAAACAATGAAGCAGAAAATGGGTGAAGAAGAAGAAAAGAGAAGGGTGTACCCAGTAAAACAATCTTTTTCCATCCAAAATTTAATTGAAGGGGAAATTTTTAAGAGCCAAGAAAATTGAAGGATAAATTGACAATATCAACAATTTTAGTTGATACTGAGAGATATTTTCTAAATAGAGAAGATATGAGGCGTATATATCTAAAATATCCTAACAAAGTACTTTTAATGGTATTAGGTTGTGGTGGTGGGCTTTAAGAGAAGATTGTGGTAGAGAAGAGGTTTTAAGAGGAGGAGAAAAAGATGGAGGTGGTGGTGGTGGGTTTGAAGAGGAGAAGAAGGGGAGGCAAAACAGGTGGTGGTGGTGGGTTTAAGGAGGAGGAGATGGTGATGGAGGAGGAGAATGAGGTGGTGGTGAACTTTTAAAAAAATATTTAAGTTTAATAGGGACAGGTGCTCTTTGAGTGTCCATTTTAACGAAAATTTAAAGGTGTCATAGCCCATGGGGTCAACGTGCAAGTTTTCATAATTCAGAAGGGTATGATGCAAACTTCCAATAGTACAATGATGTTTCCCTCAATTTACCCTTTAGTTTTTTGTGCATGAGGTTTTTGTATTAAATTAGAGTATTTAATAGTGCAACTAAAAGTCAATAGAGAAAAAGATAATAAAAAGAAATAACGTACGACATCTAAACACCACCCCTCCCTTTGCAGTTAGTATAATAAATCAAGATTTAAGATATCTTTTTTTCTATGAAAGATTAAGATTAAGATACAGTGAGAGAATTGTTATAGCAATCAGCACTCTAACACCAATTGTTACTCCTGGGATCGACGTTTGTGAAACTTGACAATATGATACTACTTGCAAAAAGAAAACTATTATAAAGCAAACTAGAAATATCTACCCAAAAGAGTAATAAGAAATAATATGAAAATTTAACGTGACCTAGTCTACGTGGAGAGAACTTGAAAGAACTTTATTAATAAACTTGATAAAAAGAGATAACATTTCTCATGATCTCAAAAGAGTATTCACCTTCCCCTTGAATCTAAACCTAAATTATAAGATATATCATCCTCTCTATGTATCTTCTCCTTACTCCTCTTTCTTAGCTTCTTCTGATTTACTTTACTTGAGATAGATTTACAATGTTGAGTTATAACTTTTATTTATTGAATATTACAATATAACGTCTATTTAGACTATGAGATAATCTTAACCATTGGATGCTTGAAGAACTTGATCAATCCTATTTGGAGTTGATCTCTTTGATCTAGAAGAATTTTAAATCATTCAATTTTTAAAAACAAATCTTCATTAAATAGAATCTGAATCATATTCGTACTCCTCCAAAAAAGAGAACTCGTAAGCTTCTGGAAAAAAACTGCTCCACCTCGATTTACTTTTCTACTTCAAGTCATCGTCTCTCTAACTCAATTGAATTTTCTTAAACCATCATCTTTTCTTTAAAATAAGACAAAATCCTAACAAGAATGACTAAAAGAATTAAATGTAAAGAAGTTAAGATCAAATAATATATTATAAATGACAAAACACTATAACAATATACGCATTGACATTCAGAGAGGGCTAAAGGGAATTTTAGCTTAATATTTCAACGCAACCTACTTCTTTTATTGTATACTTTTATGTGTAGCACATACCATACAATGATCTATTGAGAGAGAGGAGATACAGGAGATGGAAGAAGGTAGCACAGAGATCGGACGACAAAGGAGCAAGAAAACGGCGCATGGATCAGGCCTGATATGCTCCCGGTCGACCGGTGGAGGAGGCTGGTCGACCGGCCCGGTCGACTGGCGTGCACGGGCGTGCATAGGATGGAGCGGTCGACCGGGCCCGGTCGACCGACTAAAGTGGCCTCGCTCTCGGGTTGGCGCGGTCGACCGGGCCGGTCGACCGTGGCTTTGGTCGGTCAACCGGCCGGTCGACCGACGGACACGACTGGAGTTTCCTTTTAGGATTCGAATTCATTTTCTGATTGGGATTGAATCCAACCTGGGTTTCCATAAACTCAGGGACTCTGTGGCTATAAATAGAGGCTAGAGGCCTCATGTATTGTATCCCTGAAAATCCCTCAAGTTATTCTCTCTTGTAATAGTTGTATTGATTGTTAATCAATAAGATCTCTCTCTCCCTTGCCCCGAGGACGTAGACATGTTGGCCGAACCTCGTTAAATTTGTGCGTTGATTGTTTTTCTCTATTGGTGGTTGTTCCTGCTGCGTTGGTTGTTTCTCCGGCTGAATCGAGTCTCCGCCAGGAGGTCGGATTCCTCAAGATCAAGTGGTGGTTGTTGTGTCTCTTCTTCCGCGAACCGCTGCGCACATCGAGTGGTATCTGGGGGGCACAACAAGTGGTATCAGAGCATCCCAGGTTCGACGTGGGGTCATCTATTGATTCAAGGGCATCAGTAGCTGTTTGGCGGAGATCGTGTGTCAATCTCGGAGCGGCGTTGGACTGTTTGTGGATCGTGTGTCGATCTCAAAAACAGCGTGTAGATTGCTCGAGGAATCAAGTTGGTGGAGAAGATTACTTCGGAAACTCTTCAAGGGTTTCGCGTGGAGGTAAAGATCTAGTCTTTATCTTGTTTGTTTTATCTAACTCCGTTTGTTTCCACATTGGTTTTGAGGAATCAGTTGAGAAGATGGGTGGAGAAAGTACATCGGTGAAATCCATGTATCCACATCCAAGGATTGATGTGGTGAAGTTCAACGGGACTAACAACTTTGGTATGTGGAGGTGTGAGGTTATGGATGCGCAGACGGTATCAAACCTAGAAGATACTCTACGGTTGGAGAAGAAGCGCGCATCAACGACGGAATAAGATTGGGACAAGATGAACCGTTCAGCGTGTGGCTTGATTAGGTCTTGTCTGACACAAGACATCAAGTATCAGGTATTGCATGAGACATCTGCGAGGCAGCTGTGGGAGATCCTGGAAAGGAAGTATCTGACGAAGAGCATAGAATCGCGATTGCAATTGAAGAGCAAGCTTTATGGGTTTCAAATGCAAAGAGGATGCTCCGTTAACGAACACTTGAACCACTACGCGAAACTTCTTACAGATCTAATTAACGTGGATGTGAAGACTAGTGAAGAGGATAAGGCGGTAATTCTTTTAAACTCTCTTCTTAGGGAAGAGTATGAGGCCTTTACTCTCACTTTTCTAAATGAAAGACAATCCCTTAATTACGATGAGGTGTCTGCTGCACTTGTGAGTTATGAAGCAAGGAGATAGGATCGACTGTCTTCTTCGGGAAGCACAAAAGTAGAGGCATTGGAGGTAAGAGGCAGAAGTTCCAATTGGAAGGGAAGAGATGATCGGGGGAGATCAAAGTCCAGATCAGGCTTCAGAAATCTGAAGAAGAATCAGTGTGCCTTGTGCAAGGAATTAGGACACTGGAAAGCTGAATGCCCAAAGGCCAAAGGTAAGAAGGTGGAGTCAAACACCGAGGCGAATCTTGCACAGGCGGATGGATCGAATGAAGACTCATCGGTATTCTCTCTCTCTGTTACTACTCCTATTGTTTGTAACTCAGATAGTGCTGAGTGGATCTTGGATAGTGGAGCCACCTATCATGTGTGCCCAAACAGGGCCTGGTTTTCTAGCTTTGAGAAGCTGGATGGACGTTACACAGTCATGGAGAATGACCATCCGTGTAATATAGAAGGGATGGGTACAGTCCGTATTAAGATGGATGTTGGGATAGTACGAGAATTGAAGGAGGTGAGGTATGTACCTCAACTTAAAAGGAGTCGTATCTCTGTTGGCGCTTTGAAAGCATTGGGTCTGGTGATATCTGTTCGAGATGGTGTTCTCAAGATGATCAAAGGCTCGATAGTGGTGATGAAGGGCGTTCGCCGGGACAATCTCTACTACTTGAAGGGTAGTACGGTTACAGGTCAGGTGGAGACTTCTAATTCTTCAGATGATGGTTGCACGGAGGTCTGGCAGGTAAAGGTCGGACATGGAGGTGAAAGGTCATTGCAAGCTCCTACAAAGAAGGGATCGTTGGAAGGTGCTGCTACTTGTAACTTGGAAGGTGAACACAGTGTTCTGGACAAGAAGAAGGTGAAATTCAGCACCAGTACTCACCACTCAGAAGGTCTTCTTGATTGTGTTCACGTAAGCGTTTGGGGACCTGCTAAGACTGCATCACTTAGAGGTCACAGGTACTTTGTCTCTTTTGTTGATAGTTTATCTAGACATTGTTGGATATATCCCATGAGACAAAGAAGTGAAGCCCTAGATATGTTGGTGAAGTGGAGAGAAAGAATGGAGAAGCAGATTGGTAAGAAGATCAAGGAGCTGCAGATTGGTAATGTTGAAAGAGACATGTACCAATTCCTACGATTTGGCCAGAACACTGGTATTGCTACTCACTTCATAACAAGTATAAATGGGTTGGTGATTGAGATTTTACCTGCACACAAAATATAGAATTTAGAATTTTTAAGAATAGGATGTGTAGGGTGCTCAATTCTACCGCTATAGCAAGTGGCTATGCGGGTCGTGATCCACAGGGAGGGACTAGCGATGGAAGCTTGTTTAGTAAGTTCTCTAAAGTGTTTGAATTAATAGTTGTTAAAGTCAGGTTAGAAAGAAAGTGGTAGATTAAGAAGATGGAGAAATAGAAGTGATATTTATAATGAAATTGAAGAAGTGTGAAAAAGATTGGGAATTTGGTGATTTGCATTAAAAATAAAAGAAAGAAAACTAAAAACTAAAAAAAACATACTTACCTCTTCGGCCTGTTTACTTTTGATCCGTTGCAACGATTTACCTTGTCTTTGAAGGCATTCAAGCATGGCGTATATGATCTTCCACCTTCTCGATCTACACTATGAAAACAAAAGACAAACTATACTAGCAAGAGAAGGTTTGTTCATCACCATAGGCCATCAAGGGCACTTCAACGGCTAAGCAGTCTCGAAGCTATCAGATTCTCTTGGATTGCAAGACATCAGAGGGAAACAAAAACAAAACAAGAATAGAAGAACAAAAATAAACTTTGAGTTGATTCAATTAACAATGGAAGAAAAGATTACTTACACCGATGTCACCTCAGTACAAGCATGATCTCCTTCCTCCATGAAAGTATCCTCTCCTCTCAGTTACAAAAATTACATAAAAGAAAACCAAAAAACTAAGTTACAATCTACAAGTTAGCCTAAGAAAAACCCTAATTGTTTCTGTCCTCGACTCTATACTTTAGCTTCTCTGTTACTCTGCAGGGGTATTTATAGGAGCTGGAAGAAGTAGAGTCCCAGTACGATTCCTTCACGAAAGCAGCTGGCCAAACTTATCTAGATTGCCGCGGAAACGCGGCTTGGGCCGCGTTTCCGCGGCCTTAGCTTTGTCCCCAGCCACGCACTTTCGCGCGTGGCCTCCTCTGTCCGTCCATCTGGGTATATTCTTCTGGAAGTTGTATCCCGACTCTTTATTTTGAAAATTCGGGATAACTTGGGAAGCAAGTTACCCTAAATCCAAATCTTTTTAAAACGAATTTCATCTTTGCACTCTCCTCCTTTTATCTTTATCCTTTTCCTGCAAGTGATTAGGATTGAGTAGAAGTCTATTCCTTTCCTCTTCTTTTAGTAATTGCAAATTTTGCACATGTTAATTGTAACTTTGGCACTTGGTAATTGCAACTTTTGCATTGGGCTTGGACATGGGCTTCTTTTGGGCTTTTATTTCTTTATTTTTTATTACTCAAGGCCTGCACACAATAAATAATAAAACATTAGTAATAGTGCATAATTGTATGAATAAATATGAAAATGTGATAGTAAATGTAGTGATAAATATGCACTTTTTACTACCTATCACACCCCCACGCTTATCTTTTTGCTCGTCCTCGAGTAAAAATCAGAAAGAAAAGAAAAATTAATTTATCCTAACTCACTTTCGTAGGAATCACGATTGCACTTAGCATGTGCAACAAGCCGTTAAACCCCTAGGTTACCCTAGAGGACGAGTGTTGTCTCGTGAGGGTTTTCAGCTATTACACCTACAAAATCCATAAAAAAGAAAATATTTGAAATAGTTTGAAGAGACTAAGTAATCTATAAGTTTTTAGGATCCTCATTTTATTCATTCTTAAACTTAGTCTTTATATAGTAAATTGTTATCCATTTTAGGTAAGAATCAAAATTGAATTTTTGTATAGTCTTTTTCGTTACCCCTAAGTCATATGCATCCTTGTGAATCTTTACTAGGAATTCTTTAACTTGGACTCTCATGTCTCTTTATTATTTTTTTTTCTTCTTCTTTTTTTTATATATATGTATAACTCATCTAATTTTCTTTCGTGTAAGCATGAAGGCTTCTTGAGGCCCTCATACCTAACTAATTGACTATTAGATGTGTTAGTACATAAGTAATTTTCTTAGTTTTCTTAGGCTTTCTAATCCACCCATGTAGCGAACTTAAAGTCGGTGGCTCCCAAACCGGTCGGTTTTAGGGCACCGGGTGAGAAAACACTCCACGGACTTAAGGATTCGAGTGAACTAGGCCACAAAACTAAGGTTTTTATTTATACAATCACCTTTAAGCGTGAATACTTATGCTTCTTGAGGCACATGTATCCAGCTTAATCAGTGAATTTCCTTTTTTTTTTTTTTTTTATTTTTATAGGGCACAAGAGTCTTTGTCTTAGAATCCTAGATGTGTAAGTGTATTAGGTATGCACATTTCATTAAGGTAAAAATCAAGACTAATTAATTATTCAATTTTTCCTCCTATACCTAAAAATTCAACAATTTATTTATTTTGACCAAGTTTTTAGAAATCCTAATCATGATTTTCCTAATTCTTAAGACTAACTTAGATTTTTTTCAAAAGATAAGTCAAAATATTGTCCCTTTTTTTTAAAGAAAGTTTTTTTTATTTTGTTAGTTAGTATCTAACTATGTTAGTATGTTAGTAAACCCTCCCCCCACACTTATCTCATGCATTGTCCTCAATGTATGAATGTATGCATGTATGCATGAAAAAGAAGAAAGGGAAGGCAGATGTTACTCAAGGTGGTGGTTCCGGTGGTGGTCTAATTGGTCCACGAAAGGTGGCCCAATCTACTCTTCGTGGAATTCGGAGGAACCCACCAGAAATCTTTTTTGTATAACCCACTAAAATGATGTCTGTATTAACATTTTTTAAAAATTCCACCCATCAAATTTCCAAATTTCATAATTATTTTCAGAGTCAATTGTGTCAACCGTCTTGTCCCAAAATGGAGTGTGAAAAGATGGAATGATTGACTTGGACATCAGAAGTACGGGAACGAATACCGACTCAGGAAAGTAACTTAAATCAAGTAAGGGTTCAGGAGTCGAGCTGAGCTTGGTTCAAGAAGTAGGTCCAAATCAAGAAGTTGAAACTCAAGTCCACAATCATTTTCCCACAATAGAATGTGACTCAATATTGGTGATTCAAGTTCAGGAATGATAGGTGTGGGAATCAAAACTGACTCTAAAAGATTACCTAAGTCGGGTAACAAAACATGAGTCAATATTGATTCGGGAATTTGAACTTGATCACAGATTTGAGAATCTAGGTCACATTTCTCATTGAGTTCAATGTCATAAAAATGAGAACTTGCCAATTTATCCATGGGACTTTCAAAATTATAAAATTGGTCAAGTTCAATATGATCATCAAAAATGGGTGATTCAATTTCATGATGAATTGGCACAGGATCCAATGCTGACTCGGGAAAATTGAAATCAGGTGAAGATTCCGGAGTCATTATTGAATCAGGAAGTAGAATTGAATAACCAAGTTGAGGGTCAGGATCATATTCATGCTCAAGTTCTATTTCAGGAAAGGAATAACTTGCCAAACTATCAATATCATTTTCAAAAATTGGAGTTTGGGCAAGTTCAAATGATTGTACTGAATTAGAATCTTGTTGTCTAAAGTAACGTGACTCTTCGGCTCTAACAGAGTGGTCAGCGACATCAGAAATGGCCGAACGGTGACAACGTAAAGTTTGAACCATCATATCTATTTCATGATCACGAGCAATTCTAGCCTGAGTCATGGCTTCAAGCATCTTTTCATAGTCGATTGGTTCATCATTTTGGTGTGATTAGACTTGAAAGATGAAGTGTTGTTGTGACACTCGTGATGGAATTGTGAGTCGGTCAGATTCTATGATTGTTGCTTGGACTCACGCATCATCATGTCTAAGATTGATGGTGATTGTTGCTTGGACACATGCATACTCATCATTTCCAAGATAGATGGTTTTCTATTCTGAATTGGTGGATCTGAGTATGAATCTTGGAAATATTGTGGACAAGATGGATACGGAGGACAAGTTGGTTGAAAATTTGACTCGGGGGAAGCGAAACCCATGGACTCTGTGAAGAGTTGAAATCGTTGTGAAAATTATGGTCATAAGATGGGGGGCATGGGTTATATTCATTCGGATAAGACCATTCTGGCACACTAGGTTGGTCAAAGTTATGATATGCCGGGTTGGTAATATCCGAAAAAGAGGTTGGTGTGTAATATGGATTCTCAATAAAATTGAAAAAATTGTTGTTATAGGCCATATCACACAAACACAAACAAGAAAGAGAAAACAAATAAATAAGCAAACAAAAAAGAA
>JAVJIF010023431.1:0-71565 GCA_038442645.1 Agave tequilana
CGCAGAAGGATGTGTCGCGAACTTTCTTCAATGAGTTCAGCTTGTCAAGTCATCAGATGGACTTATTTGTTTGGTCGGACCTTTTATCGTTGGGTCAAACTTGTTCTCTTCTTCAATGTCAAGGCGTTCGATCGGCTCGATACTAGCTGACAGTGAATTCGTAACCTTGATTCTTCTTTGATACAACCAGTGTTTGGTTGGCTCGATGAAGGTCTTGATCAGAGGTGTAATGTTAACTTGATCATGAGAGGGATCTTATCAAGGATAATACTTCTTTAGGAACTTGCCGTAGATTGGCATCATGAGTAAGTCTTCGTCTGAAGTCATAAGGCGATATGCTCCATTTGAATAGACTGTTTCTATCACAAACGGTCCTTTCCCATTTGGGCTGAAATTTGCCTTTGGTTTTGTGCGTCATGATCATCAGTCGTCTGACGGCTAAAACCAAATCTCCTTTCTGAAAAATCCTTTGCTTAACTTCTTATTGAAGGCCTTCGAGATTCGTGCTTGATACAACTCAATATGTTGTTGAGCTTGTAACACTTCTCATCTAGGGCTTCGAGCTCTTGGAGACGTAATTGATCATTGTCCTCTCTTATCATTCTAGTCATTAAATCGACTCGTAATGACGGTATCTGGATTTCTAACGGTATGACTGCTTCACACCCGTATACCAGGGAAAAAGGTGTATTACCTGTCGGGGTCCGAACTGTGGTTCAGTAGGCCCAAAGACATTCACTAAGCTTCTCATTCCAGTCTCGCTTATTTGATGAAACGAATTTTTTGAGTAGCTTAATGATTATCTTGTTGAATGCTTGCGTCAAGCCATTAGCGGTAGGGTTATAAGCAGTTGATGCCACATTCTGAATCCGGTATCATCACAGAACCGATAGAATACCTGGCTTGCAAATTGGGGACCGTTATCATGGATGATCCGCCTAGGGACACTAAATCGATGGACGATATGGTGTTTGATAAAATTAACCACGTTAGAAATTTTAACTTCCACCAGTGGTATAGCCTCTGCCCACTTTGAAAAGTAATCAGTTATTGCTAAGATAAATCGATGACCTTTATTGAAGAGAGGTTGATCGGCCCTATGACATTAATTCCCCACGCTTCAAATGGCCACGAAGCAACAGTTGGATGGAGCAACTCTGGAGGCTGATGTATGAAGTCTGCATGGATTTGGCATGCTTTACCTTCATGCATATTGGATGGCATCGGCTATCATGGTTGACCAATAATATCCAAGCCTGTGCAATCGGTCTTTGAGTTTTGGGCCTGGCTAATGAGCTCCGCATATGCCATCGTGCCTTCTTGAAGCACTTCTTGTGCCTCTGAATTAGAAAGGCAACGGAGGAGGATACCGTGAATGATGGTAGAGTGTCTTTACTATTGGATCATAGTAAAAACGGAGAGACCTTCGTCTGATAGATGCCCCTTCTTCAGGGTCATCCGGCAGTAAACCATGCAAAGCATAGTCGATGAGGGGAAATCGCCAATCTCTCGGTTCAAGATTCGTCGAGATGTTATAGACCTCTTTGGTTCTCAACATATGTTTAGAACAAACAAGGTGTCGAGTAGCCATTGTAAGGTGATACTTGGTGTTGACTGGTAAGGCTAACGTTGTTGCTAGTGCAGCCAGAGCATCGGCTTAGTATTCTGAGATCGGGACACATGACTGATATAAAAGCCATTAAATAGATTAGCCATTTTGATGACTGCGTGATGATAAGATACCAAATCTTCATGACGGACCTCATACTCGCTTTAAACCTGATTGATAATCAGTTTTGAATCACCATAAGTTTTAAGGTAGCGTATCCCCATTTCATGAGCGGGTTGAAGGCCAATGAGTAGAGCATTGTATTCTACCACATTGTTGGAGCATGATTCCGTCAGAGAAAATGCCCTAGGAAGGACATGGTTTTGTGGTGAGATAAATACAACCCTCACACCAGCAATGATTGCCTTTAGGGCCTATTCGTGATGCTCCATTGAAGAACATCTGCTATACTTCATCCTCTGAAGTTATATTAGATTCAAAGACTTCATCTGGAATGTCTTCATGAAGTTTTGAGCTTTCCAGAACCGGATGAGCAGCCAAGAACTCTGCAAGTGCCTGACCTTCAACCGTCTTCTGAGGGACAAAGAGCATGTCGTACTGAGACAAAAGGAGGGCCTATTTAGCTAATCTAGAATTCAGCGATTCTGGTTTCGTCATAAGAAGACGCAAATGATTCACTCTGGAAATGACATGTATGGTTTGGCCAACCAAATAATATTTTGTCTTCTGAATAGCAAAGACAAGAGCTAAGCATTCCTTCTCAACATGGTTATAGCGAGACTCCGTCCCTATCAGAGTCCTGTTCAGATAATAAATAGCCTGTTCGTGACCATTATCATCTTTTTGAGCAAGCAGAGCACCAAGAGAATGGTCCATGGCTATCACATAAAGCAGGAATGGTTTTCCTGATGGAGAGCTACTAAGACTGGAGATTTTGTGAGATATCTTTTGATATCTTCGTAAGCTTCTTGACAGGCTTGGTCCCATACAAAAGAGACACCCTTTTTTATGAGTCAGGTCAACGGATGACAGCGGCCTGAGAGATTTGCGATGAATCTTCTGATATAAGCTAGTCTACCTTGCAGGCCCCTCAGTTCTTTGAGATTCTTAGGTAGATGCGTGCTCGAATGGCTTTGACTTTGTCTGGGTCAAGATGAATTCCCTTTGATGTAACAATGAATCCAAGGAACTTGCCACTCGAAACCCCCAAGAAGGATTTTGTCGGATTCATCTTCAGTTGATGAGCCCGCATTATGTCGAACATCGTTCTCAAGTCACGAAGATGGTCATTCTTATCACGACTTTTTGACAGCAATGTCGTCGATATAACATTCTACCGTCTTTCGAAGATGGTTACGGAAATTACACTCATCGCGTGCTGATAAGTTGCTCCCGCATTTTTTAATTCGAAAGGCATCACGGTGTAGCAATACACCCCCAACGGTGTCCGGAATGAAGTATGCTTCTCGTCCTCTGGATACATCTTAATTTTATTATACCCTAAGAATCCATCCAGATATTCTTTCGAATCCGCAGGTATTGTCAATCATGACATCGGTGATGGGCAATGGGAATTCGTCTTTAGGACAGGCTGTAATGAGATCGCGGTAAACAATACAGATTCGTATTATCCCATTCTTCTTGAGAACGGGGACGATGGTAGCAACCCAATCTAGATGATGTTCCTCCCGTATGAAGCCGCATGCAATGAGTTTATGGACTTCAGCTTCAATAGCCTCCATAATATTCGGGCGAAATCGGCGTTGTTGTTGCTTAACTGGCTTGGCGTCAGGCCTGATGTTCAGACGATGCATGGCTACTGTGGATCAAGTCCGGACATATCCTCGTAGTTCCATGCGAAGACATCAATATACTCTCTTATGAGTACTATCAATTCTTCTCTTTCCATAAGTGATAAGCTTTCACTTATATAGATGGGTTTAGGGTGATGACTACCCAAGTTAACCTAGATCACTTTGTCTTCAGCAGATGGTTCGCGTTGTTAGAATCACTTTCCCACTGGAAATCCAATTGTTGAGCCCATGGTCCTCATCAGTAGCTTCCGCTGGCTCCAATTGGCTGCTTGAAGTCATATTAACGGTGAGATTCTCGAACATCGTTCCCACACTGACATCAGAGTCCCATTCAGAGGAAGAGGCAGAACGTGACGGGATTGGCTTGTTATCTCTGGATTGAACCGTTATAGGCGGTGGAGGTGTAACGTATCCCAACCCCCTGCATGTGTTATCATAGTAATTTGCCGATTTCCCTTTTGGCACAAAATTACACAGAAAAACCACGTCTTCCTCACCCGAAATTCAGGCCATTCCCATATTGTAGGTTATATCCCATTTTCTTCATCATACGCTGTGTTGATCGTGCATAATGAAAAAATTCATAATGGAAAAATTACGGGGTCTCTGAGCTTGAACTTGAATCTGTGGCTGTAGACCTCTACAGTTGGGCTCTACCGAATATTATTGGTGATTGATCCTTTTTGGGCGGAGGAACCACTAGAACGGATCCTTTTATGTATTCCACAAATGTTCTTGATGTACTTGGTTTATGCAAGGGCATGTATAGAGAGCTATCCGTAACAGATTCAAGCAATTCGACACTCATAGGATAATCAAAGAAAATATTGTCATTAATTACCCATTCGTCCTCCTCTTCAGAAAGAGTATTACATTAAGGATTAAAGTATGCTATAATGGTTTGCCGACCAAAGTACCTGGTGTATCACCTTCAGACTCTGAATCCGCCTCATTGCCACTATCATCGTTGTCAGGCAATGAATCTTTTGACGTTTCACTAACTTCCTGATATAGGAGAGCATCAATAAAGTAGTTTTCCACCCCTTTGAATGGTTGCTTCTCGACGAAGATAGTTCGTACTGTTGTACTATCTTCAACATATTTGAAGCACTGGTGCAGAGTAGAGGGAACAATCCAATTAGCATGGATCCAAGGTCTCCCTAGTAACAAGTTGTACGTCTATGACATAGCACGTCACCTTTTACTTGAGGCTCCCGATTCGACAACGGAGTCGAATCTTTCTAAGTGGATGACTACTCCCTGCATTAAAATCATATATTATTGTAGTGGTTGTAGATAACCGATACAGTGGTATGCCAAGGAAGTAGAGGAGTCTTTTGGGGATGATACTGAGTGCAGACCCGAGATCAACTTGTACCCTTTCAATGCACGTCGAACCGATGTATCCAGTGTAGTATAAGGTCGATCATGCTTATTATCCTTGAGAAGAATATCCTCAGCTGTGAAAGTAATAGCAGGTTCTTTAAATTGTACATGATGGCATTCAGAGCAAGAGGGCTATGTGTCACCCCTAGGGATCTCTGGCATATGTGTTAGAAATAATTCTGAGTTAGCCAGTGCATCTCTAAGTGCTTCTCTTGTTTCTTTTGAGAGACGAAGGAGCTCTTGTATGGTGATATGAGCTGGGATATTAGCCAGCTGGGCCAATATGTCAAGCGAAAAGGCATGTTAGGCCCTGGGCCTGAAGGCTTCCTCAGGACATGGTCAAACTGGACTTCTTTTTTATTCTCTTTTCCCGTTGTCAGGAGCGGAGCCGGTGTGGGTATTTGTACTGACGTTGTCTGCTATTATGTCTCGTCAGTAACTTTCTCATACGATTTTAAGTATGATTTTTCGGATAGAGTGCCCGTCGATTGAGGTACATTAGCCTGTGCAGTGCAAGCGTGCTTTTTCCCTTAAGAATCGCTAAGAGAAATTGATGTGAGATTGTCATCATCCGGCAAGATGGAGATAACATTGCAAGATTTGCCCTTTGACTTGGATTTCTTCGAATCCCATTGTTCGTCTTGGGCAAGGTTTGGGTGTATCCACATGATTTCCCCTGTTTCCAATGTCAAGAGAACAAGACCCTTAATCTCTTGAGTTTTGGCTGAAGGATGCATTACTTCTAGCCGTGCTTCAGGGATTGGGAAGGTCCCCTCAAGAACTATGACTTTTAGGGTTTTGTCGAACTCGAGGGTCACCATGTTTGCAGTGACTTTCTTTTGCTCTGATTTCAGAGTCAGAACTCCGGCATCGACTAAAGCTTGAATTTTGTCCTTGAGGACAAAGCACTTATCAGTAGGATGATGAACCATCCTATGAAAGAAGCAATAGTTGGGATCTTTCGTGCATCCCACTTCATTAGGACGCCGAGCATCCGACAGCTTCAATTTATTCTCTTTATGGAGTAAATGGAATATTGCGACCACCTGTTCGTCTTTGAAGGAGTACTGTTTCGGAGGAAATTTAGACTCCTGATTATTGAAGCCGCTCTTCTTGGCCTTCGAATGAACGTCCCCTGACAATTCAACGGACATAGTCTCTTTCCCTTTGGCATGAGAAGACTGCGCTATGTCACTGCGCCCCTTATTATTCATACCCATTTGCCTTTAAGGGTAGATAGTTCAAACTTCTTAGCCGACTTTTCAGCTATCTCAGCTTGTTCGACTAGTTCCTTCCATGTTTGGGCTTTGATAGCCCCCATACGAATCTCCACTTGGTCCAGGAAGTTATGTCTGTATGTCTGCAAGAGCATGGGTAATAGCATCCCTACTGGGTACATCAGAGATAAGTTTCTGAACCGCTTAATGTAGTCATGGACAGATTCGCCCTTCCTCTGTACGGTAGAGAGGAGTTTGTTCATGGTTACCTCAGTGTCATCCTCATAAAAATGAGAAAGAAATCGAGTTTCTAAGTTAATCCAAGAATTGATAGAGCTTAGAGGAAGGCTCCGGACCAGTCAAATGCTACCCCCTTCAAGGTGCCAATGAACAATCTGGCCATAATAGCATCGTTATCTATAACGTTACTGGTCTGAGACTGGAAGTAATAGATGTGCTGGTTCGGCGAGCTCTTACCATCATACGTATGTAATGTTGGTGGCTTGAACTTTGGTGGGTATGGTACTGAATCCCATTCCAAAGGGTAAGGACGGACTGCCCTATTTTCTTTAGTTCATCCCTCTAGGCTAGGGATGCGATTTGAGCTTGGATGCCTTTAAGAACTTCAGCATTCATAGAAGAACTTTCCTTTGACCTCTCAGTCTTAGGTTGTTCATCGTTATGATGTTCCTCCTCATTATGGTTACTCCCGGTATCATTGTTATTCCAGTTAGTGAGAAGTTGAGCGAGCATCTGTTGAATGTTGTCCAAGGCTTCTTGCTGAGCCTTAGAAGTTTGCTCCTGAGCTTCCAACCGTCGATGGAGGTCATCATTACCGTTATCAGCCATATTCACCGACACCCTATTTGTTCATACCGAGCTGACTGTTGTCGAAGAGGCATACCCACTGTCTTCGTCCTCCTCATCAGACCATTGGAATACTCCTCTCATTGGTTCTGGTGAGGTTATTGTAGTTGAGAAGGATGGCTGCTCATAACTGTAGGGTATTGTGACCCTAGATCTGGTGTTTCAGAAGACACCTTCTTTGTGCACCAAGACTTGCTTAAGCCCGGGCTATAGTCCGGATCTGAAGAACCGAAGGGAGGAGAATTAGCACTACACGGTGCTCGTCTGCCCTTATGCGGTTCCCGTCCCTTCCGATCATATTGACGGATGCAGAGGGCAGATTTGGTAGATCTCGTGATATGCTCCTTTTACGATGCTTCACAGGAGCTTGCACCGATAGTCGATCAAAGACTAACTATTAGTTTGGAGGAGTGGCGAGGATTGGTCCTAACGAGCAATGGACTGAGTGGACTGTCACCAACTGACATCCCACTTGTTGACAACAGGGGGAGAAGTCTGGAGTGATTCTGACTTCCGTTTGCTTGCTAAGAAGTCTCGCAAGTCAGACCCAGCCGAGTTTAAGTGACTCAACGCAGAGGCTCGGGTAGATCGTGCATTGATGCGTTCTGGTAATTTCGACACCACCTTCTTGCTCGCAAGCTTTTGAAGCGAAACACAGGATGACGCCTCGTTCCTCTCATCACCGTAGAGGTGATTGGTACTAGATAGTGCTTTAGTTCTAACTTCGCGGCTAAGAACTTTGGGAGCACCCTCAGGCGCTGAAGCTGCATAAGCACCGCTATCAGCACCTAGGGACGATCTCTTAGCTCCGCTGTGAAGAGTGAACTTAACGCTTGAGGAACTGGGGAGCGGAGCACACTGTGGCGCTTCGTTCGCCACCTTGTTACGAAGGTGGTAAGCACTGCTAGGTGCTTTAGTTCCATCCTGGCGGATGGGATCTTCGCGCGTACCCTGAGGTACTGACGTTGTGCTTATCATGCCATCAACAACTTTGCTCATGAGAACGAGGTTGGCGCGAGGAGTTACTGCTCCTGAATTAGGCGAAGGCATAGTTGCCGTTCTAGCCTCACGGCTAATGACCTCGGCAAAGCAGGCAGATATTTTGTCTTTATCTTCGCGTGATAGGCGAGTCTGTGGTGTAACTGCGCCTGAAGCTTCACACGAACCTTTCTGTTTTGGCCTCCACATCTGCTTTGGGAGGGGAGATTTAGGTTCGCGGGAACCTGGTTGACCTCGCGCGAGGCTGAGAGGAGTTGGGAGGAAGCTCATTCTGGTTTTTGCTCTGAAATCTTGGCCATCAAGACCTTCCTATGCTTCTGTATGTAGAGCACTGGACTACCTTCAGAGAGCAGCTCTTCAAATTTTCCTTGGTCAAAATGAATGACTAGGTTTTCAAAGGTAACAGGCTCAGGATTCTGATCTTCGCATTTCGACACTATCTCCTTGTTGCGCCAGAAGACTGATTTTCCCAGTGGAGTCACCATCTTGTTTTCCATTGATTTTGCAAAGGGGAAAACTTACAAAAAAAGTGTCGAGGAGCTAAATTACAAGTAATTGAAAAGAAAATTACAGGTAGATCTCCTCTGAGATTTCTGAGAAAATGTGCTAGTAGGAATCTGATCAGCGCGCTACCACTTTATCCCTTTGAAGATGCGAGCGGTCAGATGATCGAACTGCCTCTGCTTGGGAATTCCTTCTCGCCTGATTCCAAAAATTTCTTGAGAGGGAGGAAGATTTTAGGGTATTAGCACCCTGAATTTATTCTGTAGGATTAGAGAAGTAATTCTCTGAATTCTTGGAAGCGAGAGAGTAGATCTCTAATCTCCTCTCTATCCTGGCCCGTCTCTCCTCTCTCTGCTTCGTGCGTGCCTCTGGTAGGCTATTTATAGGGAAAATAGGGGTATAATCGCCCTGAAAATCTGGAAACAGATTGAGTCAATCTGTTTTTACATTGGAAAGTAGCCTTGTTGTGAGGCTAGAAACAACTTCTGCGAAGCTAGGAACAGCATGTAGCGCCAATCTCTTGATTCGCTCTACTAAATAAGGGATACTCCCTTGATCCTCTCTAGTTAATTGAGAGATCTCCCCTGATTTTCTTACCTATTTGGGAGAGTCAAAAGATCATAGTAGGCAATTGTCAAATTTGATTTCAATCAACATGATCTCATCTGGAGATTTGATTAGTCAAAATGACTATAAAGGACTCGCAACGGAGTCGTTGCGTTGAGATCATAGGGAGCTAGGAGAAGCTTCTGGCGAAGTTAGAAGAAAGCTCTCAGCGGAGCCAGTCAACCTTTTGCGCGCTGCGTGGAGCTTTGAGCGAAGCTAACTTTATGCGGAGTTAACTGAGCATTTCCAGGCGAAGCTGTTAGTTAGCTCGCAGCGAGGCTTTGAAGGAGCTTCCTGCGATGCTAAGCAATTTTGCTTTCTCATGCGAGATTTATCTTGTGGGTTCGTGCGAGACTAAGTGTTAAGCTAACTTAGTGTCTCTGGACCTGCTTGGGCCTTCTCACGAGTTTTTAAGGACGATCTTGGCTTACTGTCAGCTTCACTGGATCAGTAGAGTCCAAGTTACTGATTCGTCCCTTTGAGATGGGTGAAGAACTGGTCGTCGGCTTGTCTGCCACTTGTCTTTTGTAGATGTCAATAAGTTAGACATTGTTCAGGCCAGTTAGGAATCTTGTCTTTTTTAGAGTGTCAACAACACAAGAGAACTCATCAAGAGATTTGGACTTGAAGAAGCAAAGCTAAGCAAGATTCCTTGGCCACTACAACAAAGCTTGACAAAGATGAACAAGGTATAAATGTAGACATTAAACTTTATAAAAGCATGATTGGTAGGTTACGTTATTTGACAGCTAGTAGGTCTGACATTATGTTTAGTGTGTGTCTATGTGCTAGATTTCAATTTTATTCTAAAGAGTCACACCTAATTGTGGTAAAACACATTATTAGATATCTTAAGGGCACTATTGGAATGAACTTGTGGTATCCGAAAATCAGATAATTTTTCATGACGAGTTATTCGGATGCCGACTATGCCGGTTGTAGAGTGGATAGGAAAGCACTAGTGGTACTTGTCAATTTCTAGAAAATTGCCTTGTTTCGTGGTCTTTCAAGAAATAAAATTTTATAGCCCTCTCAACCGCCGAGGCGTAGTATGTTGCGGCCGAGTCTTGTTGTGCACAAGTCCTTTGGATGAAACATCTTCTCCTTAACTATCATTTGTATTATTATCATATTAAAATATTTTGTGATAATACTAGCACCATTGATATGATAAAAAAATAAATCAACATAGCAAGACCAAGCACATAGATATTCGATATCACTTTCTTATTGATCACTTTAGAAAGGAGATATTGAAATTGATTATGTTTCCACCAATTTTTAACTTGCGGATATTTTTACCAAACCACTAGATTATAATAGATTTTTATTCATTTGTGGTGAGCTAAATGTTTGTATTATGGATTCATAAGTTTTGAAAATATTTCAACTTTTTTATGTATTTTTCAAATTAATATCTCTTTTATGATGATGTCTTTACCTTTTTTTGATGCATGACAAAAAGGGGGAGATATATTGGAGTTATTAAGTTGTTTTGGGTATTCTATATCCATTCTCTTTGCCATGCTTATATATTATTTTTTGAGGAAGGAGGATTGGAAGGATGGTAGGCTATATATGCATATTATTCTATATTGATATCATGTTTATATATGCATATATGCGTGACTTGCTTATATTGTTAAATCCATTTAAAGTCATAATATTTTCTTGTACTTGATAGATAGCATAACTTGAGGGGGAGCTTTTTCAAGCTCTTTCCTATCTTTTATTTTAAAAGACTCATATGTTTTGACATCATCAAAAAGTGGGAGATTGTTAGCCCAAGGTTACAATCACCCGGTTTTATGGTTTTAATGATAACAAAATATATGTGATTATTTGTACTAATCAAGTTTAAGTGTTTATCTCAGGTTTCTAAGGATTCAAGGAGTTTTCTTCCTCTAAAGGAAGGCGTTGGAGGCTTAAGAAGACTCAAATACGGGATCAAAGCTCAAAGCGCTCAACGTCGCTAGTAGAGAAGCCCGGTTGAAGATCTTGTAGTCACCCAGAGCCTTGTAAGATATTAATTTGTTAAAGTATAGAATATAGTAGTGATGCTTAAGAAGTTACACACACAAATACACGATTTCAAAAAATACAAGTTTTTGTAGTATTGGTATTTTGCACGTTTGGTTTTGATACATGTCTCATAATTTTTCTAAAATTTAACACGTTTAGAACATGTATTTCATCACCTATCTATTTCTACATTACCCATAAACCAATATAAAATATTTTGAAAATTGTTTGAATTTCAAAATTAATACAAAAACTGTTTCAGGCCACAACGGTCGACCACCCGGTCGACGGGTGCCCATTTCAAGACAAAACGGTCAACTGGGCCTTTGGCCAAGGGCGTGCACATTTGTGCACGTTATCAGTCAACCGACCGATCGATCGCTAACCCTTGCGGTCGACCGCTGAGAGACCCTAACTCTCGCTTAGGGTCGGTTGACCCGATCGACCGACATTTTGGTTTCTCTTTTTTGACCGGCCGAGCGGTGGACCGGCCGGTCGACCAAAGCCAATGGCTCTTTTATGAATGAGCTATC
Source organism: Agave tequilana (assembly GCA_038442645.1). Lineage (NCBI taxonomy): Eukaryota > Viridiplantae > Streptophyta > Magnoliopsida > Asparagales > Asparagaceae > Agave > Agave tequilana. The sequence continues at coordinate 11,519 of JAVJIF010023431.1, forward strand.
GGTCGACCAGCCGGTCGACTGACAGCATGTCAGATAGCTATAACGGCTAGTTTTTGAATCTTTTTTATTTTTAGTGAATTCCAACGGGCATTTTTGGTTTCCAAGTGTCTAAACACACCCCAAATGACCTGGTATGATTTACAAATGATATTTATTCATTGCCTATATATATGGGTCATTGGTTTTGGTTTTCAGATAAGAAGTTTACACAAGTTTACAAGTTTTCAAGTTTGTTTCAAAAGAGAAAAGTTTTACTAGCTTCCAATCTTTAATTTCTTTCTTTCCAAAGCTATTTTCAGTTGTTTTTAAAACTTTTCACATCTTTCCAACTGAATTTATTCTCTCACTTAACTTCTTAAGCTACACTTCATATCCTACTCTATAAGAAGTTGTAAGAGAGAGTATTTGTGATCTCTTTGGATCACCAAGAGCTTTGTAACCTAAATTGGCTTTGTGCTACCTCTTGTGTAGAGGGTTGAGTTGGTAGAATTGTGTATTCCGGTCTTGTGTAGACCAAGTTGTAATCCCTTTGTGGAAGATTCCTTAGAGGATAGTGAAATTCTTCATAGTGGTGAAGGCGGCGACGTAGAGCGGTGGCTCGAACCTCGGAGCAAATCCTTTGTGTTTGCGATTGCTTGTGCCTTGCTCTCTATTATTTTTTACATTTCATACTTGTGTAGTTGTTCATCTTGCTTAATTCTATTGATTGCATTTCATTCATCACTTTCACTATCGGTCTATTTTCATCTCTACAAGGAAGCAATTGAGCACCTCAATTCATTATCTAGAGGAATCAAAGAGGAGAAGTTCTAGAGCCCTTCGCGGAGAATTTAGCTTCAATTCTTTTGAGTGATCGTTTGCATATTTCATCATAAATAGTTTTAAAATAGCGTTTAATTAGCAAAACACCTATTCACCCCCTATGTGTATTTTACTTTTTGGGTACATTAGTCTTTCTCTTCTTGGTGCACATGTCTTTAAAAAATTTGGCATATGACGGGACTTGTTGAATCACATCAAGAAGAGGCATGTTTATCTTAACTTGATTGAAAATATCAATTATCTTATCCATGTGTGAATTTTATTTGTTGTTCTTCAGCCTATTAGGAAATGGTACTATAGGCTTGTGCACCTAACTAGTTGACTTATCTTTTTCAGATTCATCAGATTTGAAAGAATTAGAACTAGATGAGGTGGATGCTTATGTGTGGTTGTACTGAATGGGACTGAATGGCATTGACACTTAGTTATCAACTTTCTTTCCCAATCTTAATGTATAAACAATATTATATTGATTCAACGGTTGATCCTCAGCCAAATGGGCTTGGTAGGAATTCCTAGGATTCGTTACAGACTGATTGGGTAAGGTACTGATTAGTCTCTAAAACTGCATATTTCATACCACATCTTCACATTTATTTAATATTAAATTTTACTAATAATACCTCTCTTGTAGTTTCTAGGCCCATGGCATGAAATGAAGAAGAAGACCCTGCCTACAAATATAGTCATTGACTTTGGAGAGCTGTTTTGTCAAAACCAGGGGCCCAAAACCAGAAACCGAGACATCCAACTGACAGGGGACCGATGCGACAGCGCGCAGCAGGCGGCGCTGCGCGCGCCGCGCTAGTACAGCCACAGAAAACTGGCTCTGGCCGCGTTTTTGCGGTCATACTAGCATGGCCGTGCCAGCGTCTTGGGCCAGGGGTTGTCCCCTGGCCCCTTTCCCCTGGTGCCTATAAATACCCCCCTTAGGGATTTTTCAGGGAGATATATAGAGAGTAGTGTAGTTTTCTTTACATGTTGTAGCTTAGGGTAGTTTAGGTTAGTTCTTCTTCTTCCTCTTTGTATTTTCTATTTCTTTTAGATCTTGTAATAGGAGAGAGTGATACATGGTTGGAAAGCAAGAGTGCTTGTAATAGAAGGTGACAATCTATGAAAGGTTCTCTCTTTGTTTTCTTCTCTCTAACCCCTTTTTCATGTTTAGTTAATTTTCTCTCATGGCAATAAACTACTAACCACTAACTTGCTAACTTCTTACTTGATAATCCACATGAATCTAATAGCCTCTACTTGACCTTACTCTTGCAAGAGCCATTGATGGCTCATGATGATGGATCTAACACTCCAACATCCTAACTCTCTAACAAGCTAACATTACTTTATTCCATACTTGCTCTTGTTTAGTTTTGAGGGTTTAAGTATAGCTTGCACTTGTTTTGTTGAGTTTGGATGTGATGAGTTAACATATGGATCATGCTTTGAAACACTCTTGAACCAAGGACTGGTGATGGCCTAGGATACATGTGAGGCAACTATCACTAAAAAGTTGGCATGGTTAGTAGAGCCATTAGTAGTTAGTAGCCATGAGTTTTCTTTCTTTTCACTTTGTTTTAGAAATACTATCAAAAACCACAAATATATTCTTTTCTATGTTTCCCACTTCTTTGTGTTTCATCGTACTTCTCTTTTCATTCTTTATTTTCCCTTATTTTCATTCTTTCAAACATTAAAGAACTTTTAATATACAAGTGAACATACCGTGTAAGTTTTTATCACCTCCCATCCCTGTGGATTCGACCTGTTTAGCCTCTATGCTAAACGGAAGTATCGAGGAAGCCAAATGACACACAATTTAACTCTTAATTTCCAAAAACATACACTTTTCGTGCGCGATTTTCCCCCGATCAAATTTTGGCGCCGTTGTCGGGATGGGAACGGTTTGATTTCACGTTTTTATAAACTTTTCTTCTTTGTTTTTTGGTGTGCAGGCTAAAATTTTAGCATTGCAGAAGTCCACACTCTCTTTTGTGTGGTTGGGTAAATTCTTGGATATTCTTATATTCTGCTGCTAGTTTTAGTTTATATTACCTGTGCACTGTAATAATTTTAAGAACTAAAATACAGAAATTGGATGCTTTAAAACGGTTTAGACATTTACATCTAGGCACGTGTCAATTTTCATTCCAATATACTGTATTTTATTCTTCTATTGTTGTGATCTTGACCGAGGTGTAGATATTGCATTGCATATAGTTAGAACAAATACATGGGTGATTTACTCGCTTTGTGTATTCATTATTATCTATATTGCACACTTGCACGAATTGAACTTGAGGGCAAAACCCAATACAACATAAGGTGGGGAAGTTATTACCCTTCCTTAGCCCAAAAATCACCCCCCACTCACACAACCCAAGCCTAAATAAAATTTCTAGACGTTGGCCCCTAGGGACATCTCGGACTCATTTAAGAGATTAACCTAAGGGGAAAGTTGTTAAAAGTTGACTCTTATCAAATCGGAGGCGAAATCTCGAAGAACAGTGGTTTGGCATAATTAGACCTGTTGCTCAGGCATGGATACCTCCCATTGATCTTGCCCCTACCTGGCCGATTAACTTGTGATCCGATTCTGACAATGTACCTTCCGTGGATAGTCTAACCAGTTAGGAGTCGTCTAGGTCTAAGTCAACCCTAGCATAGGCTTGTTTTCTTTTCTTTGTTTTTTTTTGTTTGTTTTCTTTTTTGTTAATTGTGATATGAATTTCAACAACAACAATTTTTTCAATCATAATATGAATCCCTATTTCACCCCAACCTCATTTAACTCGGATAACTCTAACCCGGCTATGTACAACATGAACCAACCATATGTGCAGAGTTGGGATTATCCGACTCAATATGACCCATATTCCCAATCATATGACTATAATTTTCAAAATAACTTTCACTCTTCACCGAGTTCATGGGGATTCACCTCCCCGAATGAAATTTTTAACCACCTTGTCCATAAGTTTCACAATATTCATTCCCCAATTTTGATTCATATACTCCTTTTTCTGTTTCACCAACCGAAGAAAAATCCAATTTGGAAAGGAGTATGGAAGCCATGCTTGAGTCCCAACAATAAATTCAAATTTTGCTCAATTCACAATCCTTCCCAAATCAAACTCCATATACTCCTTTTCTAGAACATCCAATTGAAGAAGAATCTGAGCTAGAAAAGCGTTTGGAAGTCTTTTGTGAAACAGTGCAACGATTTCAAAATATGTTGGACTCATCATCTCAACCAAATTTTCAAGAGTCTACTCATCTTTTCCAGTCTCACCGATTCAAAATAAACAACCATCAATACTGGACTTGAGTATGGAACCCTTGTGTGAGTCCGAACAGTAATCGCAAAATCCGATGGACTCACAATTTCACCACAATTTTCAAAATCAACTTCCATACTCACCTTTTCAAGATGAACCAATTGCAAAGAGTATGCAAGACATGATTCAGACTCAAAATTTTATTATTCGGCCTAGCAGTAGGTTAGACTCGATAATGAGCGATTTGATCAATGAGAGCGAGGAAAGCCTTTCTTGTCAACCTTTGACCAATCCTTATATCTTTAACTCTACCGATTGGACCCAAGAATCATGCTCTTTTGGAAACCAAGATTCAATTTCAGCAAACCTATTGAAACTTGAACAAACTCCAAGGTTTGAAAATCACATTGATATTTTGGCAAGTTACCCTTTACTGAAATTGAAACTGAATATGAAAGTGATCCTGAGCCTCAAGTTGGTGATTTCATTTCACTTTTTGAATTCAATAATGACTTCGGTATCTTTATCAGATTTTTTTTTATTTCGGAGTCAACGTTGAATCCTGTACCAATAGACTGTGAAATTGAATCACCAATATCTTATGATCATATTTCATTGATGGGGAAAGTGTGTGAACATCAATTCTTTGGTTTGGACCCCAGTTTTGAACCAATTTCGACTCCCTTTTTTGAATCTCGACTTGATCTGAGTCAAATTCCCGAGTCAGTATTAGTTTTTATTCTTATTCCATTTGAGTTCAAATCAATCATCTCCCAAAATCACACTTCATTGTTAGACAAGGATGTTGAAGAAAATGACTCAGTAATTATTTTTGAAAATTGAAAATTATATGGGGATAAATTTTTAAATAAGACCATTCACTCAATCATTCTTTTACTGAGTCATATTAGAGAGGTCACTAGTGCGTTTCTGCAAGATTCATGATATTTTGATTGGGTAGCAACGCTTGGCCCAGTCAGACCACCACCGGAGCCACCATCATGAGGTAATTTTTCTTCCCTCTCCATTTGTTTCATGTATATACACATTCACGATGCATTGAGGACAATGCACGAGATAAGTGTGGGGGAGGGTTTATAACATAATTAGTTTTACATTTTCTTTCTTTTACACTTCTTTTTAATTTTTTTTAAAAAATTTCTTTTGCATAAAAACTTTTTTCTTTTCTTTTTATAAAACTTTTTGAAATAAGAGAAATAGTTTTGATTTATTATTAAGAAAATTAAGATTATCTTAGGAATTAGGAAGACCTAAAATTATGAAATTTTAAACCAAATCAAAATAATAGATCTTGTTTAAATTTTATGATAAGAAAGTAAGATTGAAAAGATAATTCTTGAATTTTTTGCCTTAGATTTATGCACTTCACACTTATACAATTTTTTGGGATTGAAATAAAGACTGAAAATGTCATAAAAATATATATAAAAAATGAAATGATGATAATAAAAATCACTTATTAAAGTTGGGTAATTATGCCTCAAGAAGCATAATTATTCATACCTAAAACGATGGACAAAAACAAAATAATTCCCTTTAGTTTTGTGGCCTTATTTACTCGAGTCCTTAAGTCTGAGAGATGTTTTCTCATCTGGTGCCCTAAAACTATCTGGTTTGGGAGTCACCGGCTAAAGGCTCACTACCCGGATAAGCTAGAAAGCCTAAGAAAACTAAGGAAAGAAAAACATAAAAAATATTAAATAAATGGCATGTAAGTTAGAGTCGATATCCTAAAAATCTTCACCGTTCACAAAGTGTATATTTTTTTAGGAGTTTTATGAAAGATTAAAGAATCAATTCAATTTTAAATTCTTACATTTAATTTATAATAAGCTTTTGTATTTCGACTTAGTTTAAGGAAGAATAATTTCTGGTTAACCTCTGACCTTGGATCACTTATATTTTTGCAAAAATACTTCAACACTTTTCTCTATTTCAAAATGTGTTTTCAAAAATACTGATATTTGATTTTTTTTGTTATGAATTTTGTGGGTGTAATCTGCTGAAAACCGTTAGGAGATAAAACTCCTCCTCTAGGGGAAACCTAGAGGTTTAACGGCTTGTTGGACATGCTCAGTGCAATCGCGTCACCTGCGAAAGTGGTATAATAATTCCTTTAGTTTTTTGTTTTGCTCAGGACGAGCAAAAGATAAGTGTGGGGGTGTGATTAGTCTCTAAAACTGCATATTTCATATCACATCTTCACATTTATTTATTATTAAATTCTGCTAATAATACCTCTCTTGTGTGTTCTAGGTCCATGGCATGAAATGAAGAAGAAGACCCAAAATCACCATTTAATTGGTGATTAAAAAGCTACAAATATAGCCATTGACTTTGGAGAGCTATTTCGTCAAAACCAGGGGCCCAAAAGGAGAAACTGAGGCATCCAACTAACAGGGGACAGACGTGGCAATACCCATTAAGCGGCGCTACATGCGCCGCGCTAGTACAGCTGCGGAAACGCGGCTCTGGCCGCATTTTTGCTGCCGTACTCGCGCGGCCGCACCAGCATCTTGGGCCAGGGGTTGTCCCCCTGGCCCCCTTTCCCCTAGTGCTTATAAATACCTTCTTGGGGGTTCTTCAGGGAGATATACAGAGAGTAGTGTAGTTTTCATGTTATAGTTTAGGATAGTTTAGATTAGTTCTTCTTCTTTCTCTTTGTATTTTTCATTTCTTTTAGATCTTGTAATAGGAGAGAGAGTAGTACATGGTTGGAAAGAAAGAGCGCTTGTAATAGAAGGTGACAAGATATGAAAGGTTCTCTCTTTGCCTCTCTTTGTTTTCTTCTCTCTAACCTCTTTTACATGTTTAGCTAATTTTCTCTCATGGCAACTAACTACTAACCACTAACTTGCTAACTTCTTACTTGATAATCCATATGAATCTAATAGCCTCTACTTGGCCTTGCTCTTGCAAAAGCCATTGATGGCTCATGATGATGGATCTAACACTCTAGGCTCATGATGATGGATCTAACACTCTAACATCCTAACTCTCTAACAAGCTAACATTACTTTATTGCATGCTTGCTCTTATTTAGTTTTGATGGTTTAAGTATAGCTTGCACTTATTTTGTTTAGTTTGGATGTGATGAGTTAACATATGGATCATGCTTTGAAATGTTGTTGAACCAAAGACTAGTGATGGCCAAGAATACTTGTGAAGCAACTATCAATAAGAGTTTAGTATGGTTAATCGAGTCATTAGTAATTAGTAGCCATGGGTTTTCTTTCTTTTTCACTTTGCTTTAGAAATACTATCAAAAACCATAAATATATTATTTTCTATGTTTCTCACTTCTTTGTGTTTCACCGTACTTCTCTTTTCATTCTTTATTTTTCTTTTCTTTTCATTCTTTCAAACATTGAAGAGCTTTAATATACATGTGAATATACCGTGTAAGCTTGTATCACCTCCCGTCCCTGTGGATTCGACCCGTTTAGCCTCTATGCTATAACGAAAGTATCGAGGAAGCCAAAGCACACACACTTTAACTCTTGATTTCAAAACATACACTTTTCGTGTGCGGTTTTCCCCCGATCAGGTACCTTTTAGCCTCTCATTCTGTGTGAATTAGCTAATTGGCTCATTTAAATCACTAACCTGCTTGTGTATGGCTGTTTTGTATTGTTTGTATAGGGGACTCTTGGTTCTTCATGTACCTTTCCATGTTCTTCTCAAAATCAATCATTCTCTTCTCAAGTGGAGGATTTTAGAAGGAAGATTGTGGAGCTTAGTTGGGAAAATTTTATTGATAATTGGAAAAATTGAGTTGATGATTGGAATAATTGTGATGGTAATTTGAAATTGATTTGATGATTGAAAGAATTGTGATGATTGATTGTTGGAAGTGGTTTGAATGGTTTAACCTTGAGTGGTCATTGTTGTTTTGGTCCCATGAGAGATTTGGGTAATTTTTCCAACCAGGATTGTATGTAGGTGCGTAGGGATTATTGTTAGGCCTTGATAAGGCCACATTCATCGGTTTAGAAAATTGTTGTTGACTTGGAACAGTGGACACTTCTCAAACACATGATTTATGGCTTTACAGTAAGTACAGCTTGGAGTTGGAAATTGATTTGGGTTAAATTGGTTGACTAGAACTGGTTCCTTAGATTCTAAAATTTTCAGCCTTCTTTCTTGGTTTGCTATTCTAGCCTCTGTAGCTATGGATGGTTCAATTTAATGAAGACCTCCTTTTTAAGAGATAAAGTTTGAATTCCTAGAGTTTTCATTAGTCGGTTCCCATTGGATGGTCTTTTCAACAGATTCTCAAATAAATCCCATCCTTCATGCTCATCCTTTTGCAAGAATGCCCCTTGGCACATGGTTTCTGAGAAGGTCTTGGTTGAGTAATCTAAATCGTCATAGAGAATTTAGCATTGTCGTCACTCTCTATTCCATGATGAGGATATTGGACAAGGAGGTCTTTGAAAAATTCAAATTACCTCCAAAATGGTTCACTAGGTTCTTGCTTGAACTACATAATTTTTTTTTTCTAATGAGAGCAGTCTTGTGAATTGGATAGAATTTTTTCAAGAAAATTTTGATGAAATCATCCCATAATGTGATGGAACCGGCCGCTAAGCTGTATAGCCATTTCTTTGCTAAGTACTTAAGAGCAAATGGGACAAATCTCAACCTAATAGCATCGTCTATAAGGTGTGAGATTTTCATCATTAAACATACTTTCTCAAATTCTCTTATGAAGAAATATGCATCTTCGGACTCTAAGCCATGAAACTTAGGGAGTGTGTTGATGAACTGAGGCTTGAACTCAAAGTTTTGTTCACCAACCGATGCAAGTTGGATGCAAGATGGAAGTGAGGTTCTCATGGGATAGAACCTATCCTGCAACGATGTTGGTTGAGCCATAATTGGATCTGGTTTTGGTTCTTGTTTAGGTGGTGATGTGTTTCTAGTTAATCTAGATGTGTTTGGGTCTCTTGATCATGATTGCATATACAAACACTACCACAAATAAGTTCACCAATAGTCAACAAGAAAAAAAAAAAGCAACAAAGCCTAGTCTAAGGTAAACCTTGATCTAGAAAACTCCTAACTGGTTGATTGTCTACAGGCGGTATAATACAGAATCTGACCATAAGCTAATCAGCAAGGTCAGAGTAAGAATGGTGGGAGGTATCCGCGCAAAAGCGACGGGCTTAATTAAGCCAAACCACTAGCCTTTGAGGTTTCGCCCCTCAATCCCTGTCTTTTGACACTGATTTGACAGGAGTCAAATTCTAACACCTTCTCCCTTAGGATAATCTCCTAATGAGTTCGAGATGTCCCTAAGGTCAACGTCTATCAGATTTTAAATTAGGCTAAGGTTGGTGAGTACTTGGAGATGGTTTGTGGGCTAAGAAAGGGTAATGACTTTTTCACCTTATCTTGTGTTGGGTTTTGCCCTTAAGATTGATTGTGCGAGTGTGGAAATATAAAGCAAGTAAATCACTCAAGAATATTCCTATGCCAGATGCTATGCAAACGTACCGTGTCTCCAGCTTTCTTCAGCAGTAATTGAAAAGAAAACATAACTAGACAAATGCATATAATGCAAGTCTAAACGTTTTTTATGCAATTGGCAATCAATCAGATTACTATTGGATTAAAAACAGGGTTGTGAAAATATAAAAAATAGCACTTGCAGAATCTGAATTTTTGCAATGTAATATGTCCTGCAAAAAAAAAATTAGTAGTCCAAAAAGAAAGTTGCGTGTGTGCGGCAATTTCTTGGAATCAAGTTTCCTACTTTCCGGAGTTGGAGCATAGAAGAGCAAGTCTTCTTCTGTAATGCATGAATACTAAACATGATTTCCTTCACCCTGAAACAGAATACCAAAATTGTTACAAAAATAATTACACCGTTCCCTCCCGACAACGACACCAAAAATTAATTGAGAAGGTGTAAAGAATACTGTGTAGCCTAGGGCTAACGGGTCATGTCCACGAGGAGGAATGCGATGAAAGCATTTTGATATATTATTTTAAAAACAAAGATTGGTGTTAGTGTTTTTTAGTTGAAAAGAAAATGGGGGAGTAGAGAAGTGATTTAAAGAAAACTTGAAAATATGAAAAAAGTTTTGGAGAAGGTGATCTTACAAATGCTTTGAAAGTGATTGTATTTATTTGTTTTTAATAAAGAAAATCCAGGCTCACTATTCTATTGTTAACCATGTGTCATTCTCTTGAAAGTTTAAAATGCCTCAATAAGATCACGGGCAAAGATTTAAATCATGTAAAAAGAGATCAAGTAAAACATATAAGATAGTTTTAGAAATTGAACTTAAGTTTTGAAATCGTTCTTTAAGTTGAATATTAAACCATCAAAGCACTAAAGCAAGCATAGAATAAAAACAAGTTCTTTTTAAGATCAGTTTCAAGAGTTAATTCAAATCCATTCCCATTCTCATATGCCTTCAAGAGCACTCGCCAATATGCAAGGCTTAATCTAGGTATTCAAATAATTCATTGGTTTTTTTTTTTATAGAGATCAATCGAGAAGAAAAACTCATAGAAGAAGGAGAATAGTGATCTTAGAAAATTGATTTAGCTACTCATGAAAATGAAAAAGTAAACAATGAAATGAATTGAAAGCATAAACATACCAGTAAAGTCGAGTAGAGATAAGAAATGGTGATTCTCCTTTGATTGTCACTTCAATGGTCAATTTACACACTCTTTTCTTCTCTCTCACTTATTGCTGGACTGAACTACAAAATAAAAATGAGATTCAACTTCTCATAAACTATCTAATAATGATCCTAAATCCTAAAAATAAAGCAAGAAACTTAAACTAGTCTTTGGCCCTTTCTAATATTTATAGACAAAAACTCAGAGGAGAGAGGAGTAAGGAGATAAGGGGACAAAACGCTCCCCTTATCTCTACCAACTGGCTACAAAAATGCGGCCAAGTGAGCAAATTTGTTTCGCTTGATTTCATCTCCTTTTGTCTAGCTAGATTTCCTATTTGATCTCTGGTTTTGATCTGATCTTCGATGATACTCAAGCTAACCGATTTGGATTCATATCAATCCAAATTAATCGGTTTTATTTGATGTGTTCCTCCCTGATATGCATTGATCTTCAGTTGGAATCATCTCTATCCTCATGAATATTTGTTCCCTCTTTAATTAAGATTTAAATCAGAATTAAAGTGGGTTTTTAGGCTCATTTCTTTTCCACCTCCATTAGTAATGGGCCTGCACATTATTAAACAAAAATAAGACTATTTAACGGGGTTTATTAGATAATAAATATGGGAAATGTGACAATATATATGCAATATCAATGACCGATCAGGAACTCCCCCACGACTACTTTCTCCCTGCCAGGCATTCAAGGAGTCCAACAATGATCTGGGCTCATCATCCAGGTCTATTTCCACCTCTCTATCTCCTGCCTCTGGTCCAGAGCCCTTCACCTCCTCAAGCGGCTCCTCGCCGAAGCGCCAACCTCATCGAAGCTTATGAAAGTATGGGACATCCCTATTCTCCGAAGGCTCTCCATCTGATCACCAATCACTAAGCCAGAAGACAGAGAAAAAGCCTGCCGGACCTGCATCTGCTATAGCCTTGAAGAACAAAGGGAATAGGATATTCAAAAAAGGGTGAAAGCTGAAGATTCAACTATTTCCTTTTAAAAGATTACATTGGATCTTTACAAACAACAATAGAAAAATCAAATAAAGCAACTCTCAATCATTCACTTTATTTTTGCCTTTGTGAGAGGCCTCAAAAGTGAAAGCCGGAAGAGCCGCTTCCTCGGGGCAGCCTGGGACATCAGGAATAGTTGGCGAAGGGATCATCACCTGGGGCACAACGTTGCTGGATGGAATATTCAGAGATGTCTCCCCTATTGAAATCGATGAAGCAACGACCACTAGCAGCGTCAAAAGAAGTCGGTATTTGTGTCAGAAAAATGCCTTGGTCTGTGTAAGATTTCTTTGAGTGGCTGAAAAATTACAGCGGAACGATTCCGATTACAAAAGAGGGAAGAAGACTCGCTCTCCCCTTTATTTAAAGCTGAGTTCTTTAAGTGGTGGTGAAGAGTGATTCTTGTTCTACATTGACCGACTTATTGTCTAGCTTCTCTTCAGGATGCTCTCGAAGACTAACCAGAGAGGAACTCTATTTTCAATACGTAAAGTGTTTAGAGTCCACTGACTACTCCATTTTTTCCTCTTCTTCAAAAAATCCTCTCTCTGCTCCGAAAAGCCTCCCCCCTTTATAGCAGTTTAGGCCATTTATAGGGAATCATAGGGGTATTATCATCCCTTAATATACCTCCATAATGGGGATTAACTCTCCCATTACGTGGGGAGTCAATTGACCCAGTAAAAGGGGTCAGTTACAACGGAAACACGGGTCTCACGTTGGACGCGGACCTCACATTGCTTGTTGCAGACATGGGCATCTCAGAACGCGGAGTTGCTCAGACTCGCATTTGAATTAAGACGCAGAGTTTCTCAGACTCGCGTCTAAAGTAGAGCACCAAGTTACTCAGACCAGCGCTTGACATGGAACGCAGAGTTACTCAGATTCGCATTGGTCAGGACGTGAAATTACTAAGACCCGCGTTGAACGCGGGTTTACTCATGCCCGCGTCTGAAGTCTTCATGCTTCTTTGGACGCGAGGTCTATGCTTCAGTTTAAAACGTGACCTTCGCGTTGAAGTGAAGTTTGCGTCAGATGACTTGTCCTTGGTGATTTTTGGACAACCTACAGAACCCCTTCCAAAGTTTTTGAAACTCTATAGTTAACTGTGATGAATTTCAAAATACTTTTGATTTCAGTTGAATTTAGGCTTTCCATGATTGGACTGGTAATCTTTTGAGGTGCCCTGAGCTTGATCCTGTTCGGATTGTAGTCTTCATGAGTGTACTGTTGAACTGCTTGAAGCCTCCAGGAAATATCATCACAACTATCTTTGAAACTCAGTCTAGCAGTTGTCTTGAGCTTTGGTATGCTTGTCAGTGTACTGTTGAACCGGTGGAGTTATTGATTGCTCTTGCCAGTGCACTGTTGAACTGATTACAGAAGTAAGAACATACTCCTTGTATGTGTAGGAGAACGCAGCCCTCACAGACGCGGTTGTCACATTGATCAAGTGGAGACGCGAACTTCAGTATGGTCAAAATGTGACTCTTAATTATTATAGAGACGTGACTCTCAACGCTAAAGATACGCGACTCTCAATTGCCTTTGAGACGTAACCCTCAATTACCGTTGAGACGTGACCCTCAATTGTCGTTGAATGCTTCAAGGCGCGAATGCAGACGCCGCTTAGGAAGTGAAGATCGCGTTAGATGCTTCAAGGCGCGAACGCAGGCGCCGTTCAAGACGCATGTCTGGCTCTGATTGAGCTTGAGATACGCACTATGTATCTCGGCAGTTGGAAGGCCTATAAAAGACCCGGGTCTTTCAACAGTCAATTCACTTTGACTATTCATCATCTTTGACCAAACCCGTGTTAAAAGCTCTCGTGCTTTCTCAAAGCCCATAAAGCTCCAAGATTTTCAATCTTTTTGAAGATTTTCACCATGCACATGGCTCCAAAAGCGAAGACTGTCGCTTTCTCTTCGCTGCTACCGAGCCTCAAATGGGTGGTTTCCTCCTCAAGAAGCCCCATTTCAGGTAAAAAGTCTTCAAATGGCTTTGCTATTGAGAACATGAAGAAGCTCTGTCCTCTTAACTTCTTTTTGAAGTTTCAAAAACTTCTATTGCAGTTAATCAGTCGACACGGATCTTACTGATCCTCGTTTGATTTGTGAACACGGTCCTCGTATTGATGAGCAAAACATGGATCCGGCTATTCTGGCATTTCTTTGTTTTGTCAAGTGACCCTCGCATCTGTGAATTGAACGCGAGTCTAGAGGACTCCATGTCTTGAGACTTCTGAATGTGGGTCTCATTTAGGAGACTCGCGTTTGAGTCTGTAGACTTAAATTTTTTTTCTAAGTATGAAGTCTGAACGCGGGCCTCATGTGAGCTTCACATTTTGGTCATAGGACGCGGATCTCATGTGTTGAGCCTCGTGTTTGGACTCCAATAGTGTAGTTTCACTTTTTTTTTAACACTCCATCTTATTGGATAAGAGAATGTTTTGTATCACTTTTAAATTTTGATATAAATAAAAGTGATAATTTTGCCTTCTTCTTTGTCTTGACTTTCCTTTTTCGTATTTTAAAAATCAGACAAATGAAAGCGATTGTCTTTGATTTGCTGGAGGTGACGATTAACATAGCAACTCAAAGTTTGCAAATTCTATCAAGAGAAATTTAAAAATATTACTGTCAGAGGTGTGATATTAACTTGACAGAAGTTGAATTCATGATCTGGACGAATTTTGTGGACTTGTTATTCTATTGATGAGAATAATAAGTGAAATTAAATCCACTGGAGATTTATGAAAAAAATTTTACCGTCAAAGGTGTAATGTTAACGTGATGGGTTAGGATTTGCAATTGGAAGCAAATTGTATTGTCAGAGGTATGATTTTAACTTGATAAGAAAGTGAATGCTAGAGGTATGATGTTAACTTAGCATCAAAGAGATCTCGTTTTCATTAAAAAAACTGAGAAGATTACTGTCATAGGTTTAATGTTAACTTAATAGCGAGGTCAATGTTAGAGGTGTGATATTAACTTAGCATCAAAGAGATCTCATTTTCATTGAGAAAACTGAGAAGATTGCTATCATAGATTGAATGTTAACTTAACAGTGAGATGAATGCTAGAGGTGTGATATTTTAGCATCAAAGAGATCTCATTTCCATTAAGGAAACTGAGAAGATTATTGTCATAGGTTTAATGTTAACTTAACATCGAGGTGAATGTTTGAGGTGTGATATCAACTTAGCATCGAATGTCTCATTTTCGGTGGAAAAACTGAAAGAACCACTGTCACAGATATAGTGTTAACTTATTAGGAATTTATATTGCGATATGAGTAATTTTGATCAGAGGTGTAGTATCAACTTGACCGAGAGATTCTGCGATTTGAGTAATTTTGTAGACTTGCCATCCTATTGAAGAGGATTGGCAAGTTGAAATTTTATCCGCTGGGGATATTGAAAGAAGTCACTATTAGAGGTATAATGTTAACTTAATAGTTGGGTATGCCAGAGGTATAATATTAACTTGACATGTTTGATTTGTAATTATTTTGCTGGGGAAACAATTACAACTTCTTTTGAGGCCTCACCATTCCAAGGGCGAGAATTGATAAGGGACTTTGGAGGGGAATGCGAGAGCAGGTCCCTCAGGATTTTTAGCAAACCCTCAGCTATCAACAGATTTGACATGCCTTTACCAACTACCATTTAAGTTGGACTGACCATGCTATTCCTTTCAGCATGATGAGTTATCGTGAATTTTTCGTTGGGCTTAGATGCCAACTACGTTCTCTATCCTTTAGCCGTCGGAGGCGTCAGATGTTCACAAATAAACTAGAGAAGAGTAACAACGTTAAAATTGAAGTTTCATACTTTGTTTCTTCAATATTAACTTCATGCATGGTGATGTTAACAATGTTCGGCAGGCTCGGCGTTGATCGATTGTAATGTGATCCGTTAAAGGAAGAAGCTCTTCTTTGGCGCTCTTTCAAATATCTTAGATCTAGAAATCTTAATCAGAGATGTAATATTAACCTGATCATTAGAAGAGCACTTATTCAAGGTAGTACTTTTTCAAGAATCTATTGTTGATCGGCATCATGAGAGTATCGCTGTCTGGAGTTATGAGGTGGTATGCTCCATTTGAGTAGACTTACTCTACTACAAATGGTCCTTCCCATGAAACTTTTCTTTTGTCTTGTGTGTCATAACCATGGGTCTTCTGACTGCTAAGACAAGGTAGCTTTCTTGAAAATCTGTTCTACAACTTTCTTGTTGAAGGCTTTGGAGATCTAAGCTTGATAGAGCTCGATTTACTGTTGGGCTTGCAGACATTTGTCGTCTAAAACTTCCAACTCCTAAAGATGCAGATGATGTTTTTCCTCATCTACCATCTTGTTTGTAAAGGCAACTTGCAGAGATGGGATCTGGATCTCCAGTGGGAGTACAACTTCACATTCGTACACCAAGGAAAATGGCATGGCTTTTGTCGGGGATCTCACTGTTGTGCGGTTAGCCCATAAGCATTCGCGTAATTTGTCGTCCCAGTCACGTTGACTCTTCGAGATGAATTTCTTGAGAAACTTCCCAATAGTCTTGTTAAAGGCTTCAGCAAGGCCATTAGCGGCTGGATAATCCATCATTGATAACACACTTTGGATTCTGAATTTGTTACAGAACCTCTGGAATGCTTGGCTAATGAATTGGGGCTCGTTATCTTGGATGATTTGTCTGTGCACACCAAAACGGTAGAGCACGTGATGCTTGATGAACTTGATCACAATCGGTGTTTTCACTCCTTTCAGGGGGACAACTTTCGCCCATTTAGAGAAGTAATCTGTTATGGCCAAGATGAATCGATGTCCTCTGGATGTTGGAGAGGATGTTGGAGGATTGATTGGTCTGATAACATCCATTCCCAACATCTCAAAATGCCATGAGGAGGATGTTGGATGAAGACACTCCGGCGCTTGACGAACAAAAGGACCTGACACGCATGACATCGCTTGGCATAGGTGATGGCATCAGGAATCATCTTCGGCCAATAATAGCCAAGTCTTCTGAGCCGGTCTCCGAGCTTGGGTCTGGGTTGGTGAGCTCCACACATACCATTATGAGCTTCTTTGAGTGCTTCCTGTGCCTATTTGTGTGAAAGGCATTGGAGCAGGATTCCATCATACGATCGGCGGTATAATCTCTACATGATCACATTGTAATAGAATCGAGGAGCTTTCCTTCTGATGGTAGCTGCCTACTTGGGGTCGTCAGGCAATATGCCATATAGGACGAAATCGATGTAAGAAAATCGCCAATTCCTAGGCTCGAGACTTGTTAAAGTCTCAAGAACCTCTTTGACTTGAAGGTCTCCTCTTGGAGCTTTACTGTCTTCAAGGGCGTACAAGTCATGACTGCAGATGAGTACTTTCTCCGTGACTCCGGCTGGAAGGGCCAACGAAGCGGTGAGTGATGCCAGCGCATCTGTATGTGCATTTTATTGCCATGGTACATGGTCAATGTAGAAGTTTTCAAACTTCTTTACCATGATAATGGTCGCGTTGTGATAGGGCACCAAGTCTTCAAGTTGGACTTCATACTCCCTGTGAACCTAGTTGACGATGAGCTTTGAATCACTGTATGCTTTGAGATTTTTGACTCCAATCTCTTCATCAAGTTGCGTCCCAATCAAGAGAGTGTTGTATTCCGCGACATTATTGGAACACGGCTCTGTCAGTGAAAATGCACGAGGGATTACATAGTTATGTGGGGAGATAAGTACTACCCCTACACCTACAATGATATTTCCCTCAGGATTCGTCCTTGATGCTCCGTCAAAGAATAGTTGCCACACTTGTTCTACTGAGGAGATGTTGATCAAGTTAACTTCTGTGATCTCAGCTGGGAGATAATCATAAAGTTTTGACATTCCTGAGACTGGATGATCGGCCAGGAAATCTATCACAGCTTGACCTTTGATCACCTTTTGTGGCATGAATTGCATCTCATATTGTGAAAGCAATATGGCCCATTTTGCTAGCCTGATGTTCAACGAAGATTGACTCATCATCAGCAATCATAAAAGATTGACTGTGGAGATGACTTGAATTTGTTTCCCTGTGAGGTAGTGTCGCATCTTCTGGACAGCGAAGACTAACGCTAAGCACTCCTTCTCGATTGGGTTGTAATGGTGCTCCGCCCCAATCATTATTCTACTTAAATAGTAGATCGCCGATTTATGATTTTAGTCATTGTTTTGAGCTAATAAAGCTCCTAAGGAGTGATCCATTGCTCAAACGTATAGCAAAAAAAAGTTTTCCTGATACTGGAGTTACCAGAAGGGGTGAGTGTGTGAGATACTCCTTGATCTCTTTGAATGCTTCTTGGCAAGTATTGTCCCAGATGAATGAGGTATCCATAACCAAGTTGGACCCATTTTCGAGCCAACATTTAATTTCTGTATCCATAGATTTTGAAATTGAACCACCTCTTTCGAATAGTCACATTCATTGATGGGAAAAAAATATAAAATTAAGTTCTTTAATTTGGACTCAACTCTTGAATCAAAATCGACTCTCCAACCAAAAGTTAATTTTTTTGAGTTAGTAATGGTTCACGAACATATCACTCTTGAACCCAAGTCAACCATTCCACTAAGTCATATTCTTATGTTAGACATAGGTATTTACCATAATGACTCAGTGATGATTTTCCAAGATTGGTCATGTAACGGGAATAATTTTCTTGATGGAATCTTGCATGATCCTATTCATATTGAGGATTGTAAATATGTAAATAGAAAAGCGGTCAATAAAGATGGATTCCTTGAACCACCATATTGTTTTGATTGGGTAGCAATTCTTGGCCTAATCCGATCACTACCGGAACCACCACCTTGAGGTAACAGTTTTCTTCCCTTTCTTCTTTTTCATGCATTTATGCATTTATTCATAGATTAAGAATAATGCATGAGATAAGTGTGGGGGCGTGTTCTAACATAACATAGGTTTTCTTTTTATTTAAAAAATTAATATTTTCTTTGCTTTTAAAAAGTTTTTGAAAAGAGAAACAATATTTTGACCTTTTTTTTGTAAGAAATTAAGTTAATTTTAAGGAATAGGAGAATCATAATTAAGATTTCTTATACTTGGTCAAAATAAGATTACTTGCTTGATTTCTAGGGTTAGGAAGAAAAAATTGAAAAGTAATTTAGTCTTAATTTTTACCTTGATGAAATATGCATATTTTACACACTTACACACTTAGGGTTCAAAAACAAAGATTTTTATGCCTTATAAAATATATATATATCAAAAATTCTCTGATTAAGCTGGGTATTTTTGTCTCATAAAGCATAAGTATTCACGCCTAAAAGTGGTCCATATAATAAATAAAATCTTTAGTTTTGTAGCCTTGTTTGCTCGAATCCTTAAGTCTTTGGGGTGTTTCCTCACACAGTACCCTAAGACCGTTTGATTTGAGTCACTGATTAAAGGCTCACTACATAGGCAGATTAGAAAGCCTAATAGAACTAAAGAATAATACTAATATTAGTGGCTAGAAAAACCTTCTTTGGCACATTGGTCTTTCTCTTTTTAGTGCATATGTTCTTAAAAAATTGACATAACTAGGGACTTCTTGGATTACATCAAAAAGAGATACATTAATCTTTACTTGATTGAATATCTCAAGTATTTTTTCCATTTGTGTATTGTTATTACTCCTAAGCTTATTCGGAAATAGGGTTGTAGGCTTATGCACTTGTTCAACTGACTTATTTTCGAAAGTGGATGGAGTGAAACTAGAAGGAGTAGATGTTTGAGTTGGGTCCGGAGGCACTAACACTTGATTATTGACTAGTTTTCCCTACCACATTACATTGGTTCGTTGTATCCTCTTGAGCCACATGAGCTTGACTAGAGTTTCTAGAGTTTGTTACGGTTGATTAGGCAAGTCTCTTTGGGCCTTTCACTTTTGAAACTAATTAACTGACTAATTTGGCCCTCTAATCTAGATATGACTTGTCCCATATTCTGCATGAAAGATGTCAAAATTTTCTCAAAATTGATCTTATCGGCAGTGAGATTTTGGACTGACAGTTGTGGAGCTTGATTGGGAAAATTGGGTTGATAATGAGGTGAGTGAAAATTTTTGGAGAAATTAGGCCTAGGATAATCATTTATGTTTTGGGCCTAAGAGAAATTTGAGTGATTTCTCCAACTGAGATTGTACGTCTGTGAATATGGATTGTTGGTGGGCCTTAAGAATGTTGCATTCGTGTGTTCGGGCAACATTTGATGATCCATGAATATGGGACACTCTTCGAACACATGGTTCATACCTTGACAGTAAGTACAGTCTGTAGGTAATGTTGGGCTGACTGAAATACACCTAGAGGGGGTGAATAGGTGTACTAGCTAATCTAATGATAACTAATGTGAAATTAAAACTAATTATGCAAACTAAAAACTATTATGCAAACACATAAAGTATAACACAAGAGTGTAGCCGAATTCCTGGTGAAAGGCTCTGGACTATCTCCTCAAGATTCCTCTAGAGTAAGAGTTGAGGTGCCACTCTGGCTCTCTTGATTGAATAGAAGTGTGAACAAACAATCCCAAGCATATATCAATTAGGCACAAGTATATCAAGCATATAAAGAGATAAACAATATAAGCATGAAAGATATATAAACACAAGTGAGTGAGAGAGAGAGAGAGAGAGAGAGAGATAAGCAATCGTAAACACGAAAGAATTGTTTCGAGGTTCGAGCGCACTTGTTTTACGTCCCCGCCTTCAATACTATGATAGATTTTCACTATAATGATCCCGCAAGATCACTCAGTGCCGTAACACCTACAACGAGCTCTCTCAAGAACTCTTGGACCCGCAAGTCCCTCACTTGTTCCCGCAAGAACAACACACGCAAGCACACTAGCTTGCCGAGGCCGCATCTCTACAATGAGCTCCCTCAAGAACTTTACACAATGCGAACCCACAAGTTCGCCTCCTCAAATACAAAGATGATACCTTGGTGATCTCTATACTTTGATTACTAAAAACACTCTCACAATAAAGCTCCTATAGGATAGATATGACAATGAAAAACTAAAGCTTTTGTAAGAAAAACTAGGATAGATTTGTGGAGGAAAACTCAAGAAATCCTTTTTAGAAAACATAAGAGAATCACTTTGTAAACACTCTGATTGATATAGAATTTAAGCTCTAAAACTTGTTAGAAAACCTCTGAACAAGGTGGGAAGAATTGGCTCAAAAACTCTCTTCAAATCTTGTCTAAAACTAGTCAAAAGAACCCCTTTTTATAGGGGATCAAAAACTAACCGTTATGGCTCAGAATCTGGCCAGATAGGCATGTCGGTCGAGGCAAGATTTAGATAGCACAGCTCTCTGGCCGGTCGACCTCCTGGTCGTTCGACCGAGGCAAGAACCAAAGAGCAAAGCTCTCTGGCCTATCGACCGCCCGGTCGACGGGGCTAGATCCAGAGAGTGAACTCTCTGGATCCGTTGATCGCACAGTCGACCGGCCCTCAAGCCAAGGCTTGTGCACGTTTTGTGCACATCGGTCAACCATCCGGTCGACCGACTTCTGGCTCGGTCGATCGATCGGTCGACCGCCAGAACGCCAGGTCAGGTATAATAGCAGATTCAAACTTGGTCTTATAAACTCCTATAAAATCCCATAAAATTGTTGGCCCAGAGGCCCATCACTCTAGTTTTGATGATGATTAACTTATATAGTTATAGTTTACTAATAATGTTGTGATATTTAGTTTCAGATATTTGATCAAGATATTAGTACGTGATTAGCTTCAACAAAAGAGTTTTGGAGCTGTCACATGTTGATTCAAGAGCTCGAGCGTCAAGATCGCATCTAGTACTCGGTTGGAGTCAAACTCAGTGGATCGTGTTTGGATTGAGTCGGTTTGGAGATAAGAAGACTTCGATTTGTGTTTAATTTAGTATGTTTAGATTTTGTGTAAAGGTAGATAGTGTTGATATGCTCAAGTTCACATACACACACAAGTTTAAAGTTTATTGGTTTTGATTTTCTGTTTAACCAGTTTTTGGATCTCTTGTCAAAAACATACATGCACACACACACACACACACACACATATCCTTTACATGTATTGGATTCTATCCATACATCATGCTTCAAAGTTGTTTCAATATCATGTTTTTGTATTTACATGAGTTTTGGAGAAAACGGTTTTCCATTTCAAAGTTTGGTTTTTAGAAAATACGGTTTTCATTTAAAGGCCAAATTTCAATATCACAAAAATGGTTCAAATAGTTTGTAATATGTGTTGAATTTTAGTCACACATATTTATATTTCAAAGATCTTATAAGAACTTATTTTTGTGAAATTTATGTGATTTTATGGGATTTAATCGAAGATAAAAAAGACAAGTTTTCAATACCCAAATCCTTAGTCAGACTGCACTGGCGGTCGACCGGACCAAGAGTCAGTTGACCATCATGGTCGACCGATGTGCAAGAGAACGTCCACATGGCCAGCTTATTCGGCCGGTCGACCGCACGGTCGACCGACTGAAAGCACCCCACTCTCGGGTGGGGGCCAGTTGACCAGGCGGTCGACCGTTAACTTTGGCCCGGTCGACCGGGCGGTCGACCGGAGGCAAAACAGTCATAAAAATGACCGTTGGCCAGTCGACCGGGTGGTCGACCGAAGGGCATTTCTGCCCTTTCCTGGCTACCAACGGGAAGATTTTTGAGAGGGTATAAATACCCATCTCTTGAGCTGGTTTCTTCATAGTTTTAGAGAGCAAAAATTTCCTATCTTTCTAAGTGTTTAACAGCAAGTTTTTAAAAGAGTTTTGGACTTAAAGATTTTATCTTTATTTGTTTTAAAAGGTTGGAAAAATTAAAGAAAAATAGTCTTTGGGAATCAGTTTTTGATCTTCATTTCTATAGCTATCTAGAAGTTTCCCAAGAGTTTTTATTTGTGATTTTGATTTTCAAACTCTTTATTTTCTCACACTTAAGCTATCTATCTATCCTATCTATTAGGATCTTGTTTTGTAAGGAAAATTGGTTTGTGGTCTTTGTGATCACCAAGGTTGTTTGTGGTCTTTGAGATCACCAAGATTGTAACCCTATCTTTTGCTTTGGCTTTGTGCCTTTCCCTCTAAGTGTAGAGGAGGTTGTGCTATTAGGTTTGTTGGTATCCCTATAAGTATAGAGGTGATTGTGGAGATTGTGTTGGTATCCCTCTAAGTGTAGAGGTGATCATAGTTGTTTGGCTTAGTGCCTTATCCCTCTAGTGAGAGGTAATCGTGTTTGGCTAAGTGCCCATCCCTCTAAGTGTAGAGGTGATTGTTGTTGAGCCTTGCCTCTTGTGTGGATGTTGTATTGTTTAAGAGAGGAGTTGTGTACTCCAAGGTTGTATTACCCAAATCCTCAGTGGAGGTTCCCTGTGTGGGAAGTCCTGTGTGGACGATATAGTGAAAATCTTTCTGTGTGAAGGCGGGGACGTAGAGCAGTGGCTCGAACCTCGAAACATATCTCGGTGTTTGCGATTGATCCACTATCTCTAAACTCTCTCTCTTATTTACCTTGCATTGTTTCATATTTTTCATATCATACTTATATGCTTGGTATTGCTTGTGTGTGCCCATACTTGTGTTCAACCTAGAGAGCTTTACATAGCACCTCAACTCTTATTTAGAGGAATTTAGAGGAGATAGTCCAGAGCCCTTCACCGGGAATTCAGCTACACTCTTTGGTTACACACGTGTGCTACATAATGAAGAGAGGTCAAGTCATCAATATGAAAAGTACACTCAACATGAATGTTGGGGAGATTCTGTCTCCTCGTTTTAAAATACCGCAAGTGCACGGTCGTTCGATGTAGCACTTGAGGGTCGATCCACAGGGACAAGTGGTTCTTATGGTTTCGACACTTCTAGACGAATTGATCAAAAATTTGTGGGTTTGTGGGTTATTTGAACTAATTATAATAAAAGAAAAGTCAAGCACCTAGGGTCGAATCCCCCAAACTAGAATCAAGTGGTCAATCTCGTTTCTCCATACTAGTCTATTGTTGCTCACTAAAATTTCTACTTCTATTAGGTAAAGTAAGTATGAACACTAGATCTAAGCACAATGTATTATCCAGTGATATGGTCCATCAAAGGTAAATAAAATGTCTAAATAAATTTAAAGTAGAAAAAGCAGTAAAACCATAAGCATGGACCATTGACTATTGATACATACCTTGTTAAATAACTAGTGACTCTAGAAATAATCTCTTAAAAGTTATTGGTCAATTGGTGTGTGCCACAGTCCTAAATAGGAGACCAACTGATGATCACATGAATTTAGGTTAGGTTCATCTCCCCAAAGTACTCGCACAAATTTAATTACACATGTTATAGTTGACTCCAATACAATTTAATAAATAAACATACTGATTGAAAATTTAAAGAATTTGTGAATGAGAGAAATGAAGTTTAGAATTCTTTTGTTCTCAATGCTATCCGTTGTAGCAAGGGCTCAAGCGGGTCGTGATCCTCAGGGAAGGATGCGATGCAAGCTTTTCGACTCGATTCCTCTGTATCTTCAAAAATAGGAGAAAAGAGATTAGATTTGAGAATATATGATATGAAAGACGTGGTTTTGCTGATTTCTACCACAACCCTATTGCAAGTTAAGGAGATTGATCTTCATCTTGAGATGTATGTAATTCACCCTAGGTTATTAAGAATAATTCAAGTAAGAAAAACCAATACCAGATTCTAACTAAGTTACATTATTTAAAAGCCAAACTATGGTTCATCCTAACATCTAGGTACAGCTTAATAGAAGATGAATCTTAAATTATGCTGTCCTAGTTCTTAAGTTTGAAGTCATGAAAAGTCTTTTTAATATGCAACCTAGATTAAGAATCTTAGTGATCTTGTTTAATCTTCAAGAAAAGTTGTTATTAAACCTAGGGTTTCTAGAGATGGTCATCAATCTGATCAAGGCTTAACTGCTCTAGGGTTGCTTTAAGAATTTCAGCAAACCACTAGAGAGAATTAGTTCATCATCATTTTTTTTATCTTTTCAATTTATATTTTTTTTTATTGTTTAATAAGAGAGATTAGAGAAAGAAAGAAAGAAAACAAATCAGAAGATCGATGATTAGAAACCAAACCAGAGAGATCATAGAAATAAAATAAAACTAAATACAGAAAATTAAATGGGAAAAAGGTAACCTTTATTGCAGAATAATCCTCCAATTACAAAGCTCCTTCTTCTCCACAACGTACATGAAATGAAAGTTACAATCTTGTAGAAATTTAAAGAAAATGGCTAAAAGAAAATCCTAATACGTCTCTTGATCCCCTTCTCTGCTACGCCTGCAGGGATATTTATAGTGCAGAAAGAGATAGAGTCCTGGATAAAGTCCTCAACGAAATCTGGTAATCAGATTCATCCAAACTGCCGCAGAATTGCGGCTTGGGCCGCGTTTCTGTGGCAGTACAGTGGAGTCAGGCCACGTGCTTTGGCGCGTGGCTTCTCCTGGTCCGTCCATATGGTCGCCTGCTTCTGGAAGCTGCATCCTGGCTCTTTATTCTGGATTTTTCGAGATAACTTAGTAATCAAGTTACCTTGATCTCAAATATCCCAAATCTTCTATCCACGAATTTCCTTCTTATCTTGGGCTTTTATCCTCATCCTGCAAGTGTTTAGGGTTGGATAGAAGTCTATCCTTCCCTTATCTTTGATATTTGCAACTTTTAGCCCTTGTATTTGCATTTTGACTTCTTGTAATTGCGCTTTTGCACCTGGGCTTCAAACATGGGCTTGGATCTGGGCTTTTGGGCTCTTTTAAGCTTTATTTATTATTAAAATAATAATTCGAGGCCTACACACATTAAATAACAAAATATTAATAAATGTGCATTATAATATGAATAAATGTGCAAATGTGATGGTAAATATGATGACAATTATGCATTTTTTTACTACTAATCACACTCCCACACTTATCTTTTTGCTCGTCCTCAAGTAAAAACAAAAAAAGAAAAAGAAAAGAAAAATTAATCTAACCTAACTCACTTTCGTAGGAATCACGATTGCACTTAGCATGTGCAACAAGCCGTTAAACCTCTAGGTTACCCTAGAGGAGGAGTGTTGTCTCGTGAGGGTTTTCAGCGGATTGCACCCACAAAATCCATAAAAAGGAAAATATTTGAAATACGTTTGAAGAAACAATTTACTTATTTTGACCAAGTTTTTAGAAATCCTAATCATGATTTTCCTAATCCTTAAAACTAACTTAGGTTTCTTTCAAAAAATAAGTCAAAATACTGTCCTTTTTAAAAAAAAAAAAATTTTTAAATTTTTTAATTTTTTTTAGAAATGTTAGAACAAATAAAGAGAAAAAAAAATTTTATTTTATTTATTAATCTTTTCTATATTAGTAAACCCTCCCCCACACTTATCTCATGCATTGTCCTCAATGTATGAAATGCATGAATGCATGAAGAAAATGTAAAGAGAGGCAAAGAATAATAGTATACCATAATATGTACAACACATGTATCACTCTCACCTAGAGCTGCTTAGGATTCATCCCTCTATCTCGTTTCCCATCATTCCAATGGGTTCTCTTTATAAGGCACAATGGGGAGACCAACATTTTTGTTTTAACTTTCTCTCCCCCCAGTTTCATCTTCTTTAGGCTCTTCCTCATCATATGTCCACCTCCATTATTCAATAATTCATCACACCTTTCAGTTGAAACTTCCTTGCCGAGAAATTCTAGCTCAGTTCCGTACATCTCCTCAAAACTTAAATCAACACTTTTCCCTGGAAGTGAATAATTAACCAACATCTCCTTAATCGGTGTATCTAAACACAGGAGTTCTTCTTCAAAGAGACTTTCGAAAGTTAAGTCAATCGGAGTTTCTTGAACTATATTCTCATGCGATATTTCAGTGCTTGGCTCTTTGAAGATACTTAGATCAAATCTTCGTTTTTTAAAGGGAACTTTAAAATTATAATCCTCAACATGTGTCATCTTATCACTAAAATCGCACTTATCCTCAAATAACTTGTCAAGAAATAGAGACTCATTTTCACTTTCTTTTTCACAAATGTTCTCAATGAAGTTCACCTCAAATGTTTGGTCTTTTATCTTACGAGATTGGTTTTCCAGGTTGAAGACATTGACCTCTTTAGTCATGTTTCCAAAGGTCAACCTCATGGATCCATTCCTACAATTTATAATCGCATTTGCAGTTGCAAGGAACGGACGCCCTAGGATAACGGGAGTTTGAGACCGAAGAGTGGATACAGGTTCGGTCTCCAGAACAACAAAATCTACTGGGTAGATAAACTCCCCAACTCGGATGAGTACATCGGTAATTTCTCCTTTGGGAATTTTGACGGATCGGTCAGCTAATTGGATTGTAACCTTAGTCGGACTAAGCTCGCCCAACCCAAGTTGTTGGTAGACTGAGAAGGGGAGTAAGTTGATACTTGCTCCCAAATCAAGAAGTGCATGCTTAATTGCAGTTTGACCTATTGTGCAAGAGATGGTGGGGCAACCAGGGTCCTTATACTTGACAGGGATCTGGTTGGACAATAGCTCACTAATGTTAGTGGCTAGAAAAACTTTCTTGGGCACATTAGTCTTTCTCTTCTTTGTGCACATGTCCTTAATAAACTTAGCATACTTAGGGACTTGTTGGATTGCATCAAGAAGAGGTATATTAATCTTGACTTGATTAAAAATCTCGCGTACCTTATCCATTTGTGCACATTGCTTATCTTTAAGCCTATTTGGGTAGGGTGCGATGGGCTTGTGCATATTTTTGGCTGACTTGTCTTTTTTTGTGTTGTTGGCATCAAGTTGAGATGGAGTGGGATCAGGCAAGCTGAATGCTTGTTTGGAACTTGATGGTGTTGATACTTGGTTATCAACTTGTTTTCCCGACCGCAATGTATGAATCGCATTGCACTGACTCATATGATTCTTTTCAGCCAAGTGAGCTTGACTAGAGTTCCTAGGGTTTGGGAATGGTTGACTAGGTAGAGTACCCTTTTGCCTTTCTTGCTGATTCATTTGCATCTCTATCCTAGTCAAAACTTGAGCCAGCATGTCATTGCTTTTAACGAGAGTGTCCACCTTTCTTTCCATATTGGAGAGCCTTGTTTCCATTTGTGAATATTGGAAAGAGGGTGGAGGATTTTGATAGGGCGGATTTTGGAAATTGTTGGAGAATTTGGGCCTAGTTTGATCATTGTTACTTTGGCCCAATGACAAATTGGGATGGTTTCTCCAACCGGGATTGTAGGTGGGCGAATATGGATTGTTGGCGGGCGAATTGTTGGCGGGCCTTGTGAAGGCCGCACTCATATGTTCGGGCAAGCTTTGATGCGCGATGAAGACAGGACATTCCTCGAACACATGGTTCATATCTTGACAATAAGTACAGCCCACCGAAGATGTTGGGCTGACTTGGTTCACAGAGACTGGTTCTTTAGTTTCAAGAGCCTCTAGTCTTCGCATTACAGCAGCTAACTTAGCATCGGTTGCTATGTTGGTCTCAATGGAATGGATACCTCCTTTAGAAGAAGTAGGGTCATTAGTCCTAAATTTTTTCGGAGTTGGTTCCCATTGGATGGTATTATCAGCTAATTCTTCATATAATAACCATCCTTCAGTTTCATCCTTTTTCAGAAATCCTCCTTGGCACATGGATTCTAACAACGTTTTAGTTTGATATTCTAATCCATCATATAAAACTTGGCAAAGTCGCCATTTCTCTATCCCATGGTGAGGGCATTGGGCAAGGAGGTCCTTAAAACGTTCGAAATACTTCCAAAAAGGTTCATTGGCTGTTTGCTTAAACTGTAAGATGTTCTTCCTAATCAGTGCAGTCTTGTGGACGGGATAAAATTTTTTTAAGAATGCCTTAACAAAATTATCCCACGAAGATATTGAACCGGCCTCTAGACTGTAGAGCCATTTCTTTGCTAAATCCTTCAAAGTAAAGGGGACAAACCTAAGTTTGATGTCATCTTTTCCTAACTTAGGAATATTCATCATGAGACATACTTCCTCAAATTCCCTTATGAAGAAGTATGCATCCTCGGAGTCAAGTCCATGAAATTTCGGAAGGGTGTTGATGTATTGTGGCTTAAGCTCAAATGGGTCAACACCTTCATCGTTAAGCTTGATGCAAGAAGGAAGAGAGGTCCTAATAGGATAGAACCTATCTTGGAGTGATATTGGTTGTGCCATGTGTGAGTCGGGCTTTTGCTCGGTTGGTGAACTAGTTCTAGTTAGCCTGGATGTAAGAGGGTCTCTCGACCAAGCGGACATGCACAATCAGCAAACAAGTTCACCCAATCAATCAAATAAAAAAATTAAAAAATCCTAATCTAGGGTAAGCCTTGACCTAGACGACTCCTAACTTTAGACTGTCCTTAGGAGGTCTATTGTCGACGTTAACCACAAGCTAATCGGCCAGGCAGGTGGCAAGACCAGTGGGAGGTTTTCCGTCAGAGACGTTCCTTAATTAAATAACCACCGTTCTTCGGGCTTTCGGCCCTCAATCCCCTGCCTAGACACCGATTTGACAAGAGTTAATTTCGAACAATTTTCCTCCTTAGGTCAATCTCCTATTGAGTCCGAGTTAACCTAGGGCCAACGTCTAGTCAAATTTTACTTAAGGTTAGGGTTGTGAGTGTGGCGGATATGATTTGTGGGCCAAGGAAGGGTGATGAAATCCCCACCTTATCTTGTTTATGGGTTATGCCCTTAAGATATTTTTGTGTATGTGTAAAGCAGTAGAAAAGTAATCACTCAAAAAGCAGTAAACAGCCAAGAGTGTTTCCTAATCTATATGCAATGCAGACGTACCTTGTCGCCAGCACTCTTCAACAGAATTAAAGAAAATTAAAATAGACACGTGCCCTAATATGCAAGAGTCTAAAAATATTTTTTTTTTCAACAAATGGGTTAATGTTATTAATTAGCAGTTGCAGAGTGATCACAGAGAAATATAATCAAAGCAGTAAGCTATTTTTGCAATTCAGAGCAACCTGCAGAAAACCAGATTAGTAGTCAACTACTATTGCCGCAGAATTGCGGCTCTGGCCGCGGATCTGCGGCAAATATGTAGGCCCTGATGCTCTGCCTTCGAGGGCAGAGGCACTGGGTTGTTGTATGTCCTTGCTACTGCTCTGTTTTCCTGTTCTCTGTATCTGCAAACAGAACGAATAAAGAATGATTAGAACGAGGAAATCGCGCCGTTCCTTCCCCGGCAACGGCACCAAAATTTGATTGAAAATTTAAAGAATTTGTGAATGAGAGAAATGAAGTTTAGAATTCTTTTGTTCTCAATGTTATCCGCTGTAGTAAGGGCTCAAGCGGGTCGTGATCCTCAGGGAAGGATGCGATGCAAGCTTTTCGACTCGATTCCTCTGTATCTTCAAAATAGTAGAAAAGAGATTAGATTTGAGAATATATGATATGAAAGACGTGGTTTTGCTGATTTTCTACCACAACCCTATTGCAAGTTAAGGAGATTGATCTTCATCTTGAGATGTATGTAATTCACCCTAGGTTATTAAGAATAATTCAAGTAAGAAAAACCAATACCAGATTCTAACTAAGTTACATTATTTAAAAGCTAAACTATGGTTCATCCTAACATCTAGGTACAGCTTAATAGAAGATGAATCTTAAATTTATGCTGTCCTAGTTCTTAAGTTTGAAGTCATGAAAAGTCTTTTTAATATGCAACCTAGATTAAGAATCTTAGTGATCTTGTTTAATCTTCAAGAAAAGTTGTTATTAAACCTAGGGTTTCTAGAGATGGTCATCAATCTGATCAAGGCTTAACTGCTCTAGGGTTGTTTTAAGAATTTCAGCAAACCACTAGAGAGAATTAGTTCATCATCATTTTTTTTATCTTTTCAATTTATATTTTTTTTTATTGTTTAATAAGAGAGATTAGAGAAAGAAAGAAAGAAAACAAATCAGAAGATCGATGATTAGAAACCAAACCAGAGAGATCACAGAAATAAAATAAAACTAAATACAGAAAATTAAATGGGAAAAAGGTAACCTTTATTGCAGAATAATCCTCCAATTACAAAGCTCCTTCTTCTCCACAACGTACATGAAATGAAAGTTACAATCTTGCAGAAATTTAAAGAAAATGGCTAAAAGAAAACCCTAATACGTCTCTGGATCCCCTTCTCTGCTGCGCCTGTAGGGATATTTATAGTGCAGAAAGAGATAGAGTCCTGGATAAAGTCCTCAACGAAATCTGGTAATCAGATTCATCCAAACTGCCGCAGAATTGCGGCTTGGGCCGCGTTTCTGCGGCAGTACAGTGGAGTCAGGCCACGTGCTTTGGCGCGTGGCTTCTCCTGGTCCGTCCATATGGTCGCCTGCTTCTGGAAGCTGCATCCTGGCTCTTTATTCTGAATTTTTCGAGATAACTTAGTAATCAAGTTACCTTGATCTCAAATATCCCAAATCTTCTATCCACGAATTTCCTTCTTATCTTGGGCTTTTATCCTCATCCTGCAAGTGTTTAGGGTTGGATAGAAGTCTATCCTTCCCTTATCTTTGATATTTGCAACTTTTAGCCCTTGTATTTGCATTTTGACTTCTTGTAATTGCGCTTTTGCACCTAGGCTTCAAACATGGGCTTGGATCTGGGCTTTTGGGCTCTTTTAAGCTTTATTTATTATTAAAATAATAATTCGAGGCCTGCACACATTAAATAACAAAATATTAATAAATGTGCATTATAATATGAATAAATGTGCAAATGTGATGGTAAATATGATGACAATTATGCATTTTTTTACTACTAATCACATACTCAAATTACTTAATTAATTAAAAGAGTTAAATCAATTAAACTAAACTAAAAGCAACAATAGTTAATTAAAATAATTGATCTAACTAAATAAACTAACTCATTAATCTAATTAATTAAATTATTTAACTAAACAAGTAACTAAATCTTTACTTACCTGCAAGAATGCCCACCATGTGGGCCCCTGCGTGCTCCACTTTCTTGTGCTGTTGTTTGAAGAGCAGAGAGAGAGGTGAGCCTTGGGATTTATTTGCACTCATGCATAAGAAACCAGCAAGAATGCCCACCATGTGGGCCCTGCGTGCTCCACTTTCTTATGCGTGACATGCCTCGCTCCTCTGCTCGCGTACAGGCGCGTGAATTGCAAGAATGCCCACCTCGCATCAGTCTGAGTGCGGACAAAAAAGCCCGATGCTTCTACATGCGGGTAGAGGCAACGTGGGCCTGTCTCATGATCGCCGCTCAAAGAAAGGCAGCAGCCCAGCGCCATAAACCCCACAGCCAGAGCATCTCTACCGTCGCGCAATTTTATGCACGCAACCCGAACAAATAATGACACGATGATTGAGTAAATAGAGATGCAGGATCAAAACGCAGAGAGGAAGAAAAAGCCCGCTGTAGAAGTTGTCAATTAAAATTCTGAAAAAAAAATAAAAAAAATAAAAATGGCCAAAATAAAAGACAAAATTCGGCCAAAATTTCAGCCCCCAAACCCTACCCTTTACATGTATATTTATAACCTAGGGTTTGGCTATTTTACATAAAAGTCTACCACAAATACAACTTTACACAGAAAAGAGAATAACAATTTACAAATTAGAATTTTAGCCATAATTTGCATTTAAGCCCTAAACTTTTGTGAAACTGCTTCTCAGCTCCTACTGGATTCCAACTTCTTTGATTTAGTTGTAACTTTCTTGCATGTGATCTTCAATAGCCGAGAGGAGTCCTGGCAATATCGAGTCTTCCATTAAAGCTCGTTTTTTGGCTTGGCCACTCTTCTAAAATGCTAAATTGCAGTCTTTTCTCCTTTTGGTAAACCTGTACTGCAAAACCACTAAAAATACTCGAATAGCATTATTTATATACAAAGATATAGATAAATAGAGTAATAAAATAGTATAAATTTATGTTAATCAATGAGTCTATATATAGATGAGATGTTAAGCTCCCCTTGTATATAGGCAATACATATCAACAAATTTTGAAACCACTTCTAAAATAAAATTTTGAAATTTCTTGAAGTCAACAAAATAAATTTTGTTTCTAATGGAAATCAAATAGTAGTTGACAAAATAAATGTTGATATCACTTGTAGATAAACAAAATTATTAAGATACCAATTTTAGATTTTGATACCAATTGAAGGTGAAACATGAAGTACGTTTTGATACAAAAAAAAATACCAATTGAAATCAATGCATAAGCTTGTAAAGATACCAATTAACATTTAGAATTAAGTCATGCTTAGCATAAATATTTGTGCTTTAAAAAAAATGTGTAAAGACATTGTAAAACAAGAACAATCAAAATCATATATATATGCATGAAAATAAAAATATCGATTGAAATTTGAAGCGCACATATATAAGAAAATAAATATGAGTATACAAAAATGAAACAACATGAAGATCAAGCGTATAACTCACATCATTCACCCTTATTATGCACAATATAAAAAATAGTCATTCTGGCACACTCGGCATGGTCGCCCATCCAACCGCCCTTTAGTTGGTAGGGGTTTTCAAAAATAAGAGTTTGAAAATAATTTAACATGTTTGAAAAC
This sequence comes from Agave tequilana, assembly GCA_038442645.1. Lineage (NCBI taxonomy): Eukaryota > Viridiplantae > Streptophyta > Magnoliopsida > Asparagales > Asparagaceae > Agave > Agave tequilana. The sequence goes on from JAVJIF010023431.1 coordinate 44,912, forward strand.
TCTATCAATTTAAGAATCAAGCAACTAGTTTAAAATAATACTTAAAAAACTAGTTAAAGTTCCTTCAAGACATGACACCAAATCATATATCCCATGAAGCATTGCTAAATACACAAAAATTGTCACTCAATATCTAAACGGCTCAAAAATGTGCTCATAAAACAAGTATATGAGTAAACAAATGAAATGTGAGTGCACAAGAATCATGTGAATAGCATATCATTAAAATAATCAATAAGGTTCAAAATAAACATGAAATTCTTTTATCAAAAACATGAAAATAATCAAAACTAAAATTTTTACCAAAACTAAATAAGCATCAAGGTATATGTATATTTTGTTGAAATTAAAGGTATACATACATATCCAAACATAAACTAGTCCACAAAAGTATATTTCATGAAGGTAAGTGGATCTGGGATATACATGTATATCTATTAGTTTTAGACAAAAATAACATATACATGAAGCTAAACATGTATAAAAAAAGGAAAAACAAGTATAAATAAAAGAATCATCAAAACTAGGTTATACATGTACATGTAATGAGTACAAATGAGCAATGAAGCACAAATATATAATAATCAAGTGTAGCTCACTACTTGTACTAGTATAAACACAAGTTTTAATGAAAACTACATCTAAACCAGTGATCACCACATGAAGTACAAAACAAACATGATCATTAGGTCAAATGCACGTGTTTTAGAACTAGCATGTACATAGTAGTTAAACAATAGTGAGAACACAAAATATGAATCCATATGAATATGGGTGTATCTCAAAAACTATTTATGCATATCACATGTCTCATAACATTGCATTTAACATAATGATCATTAAAACTATAACATGCAAAAGATTATCAATGTAAAAGCATGTAAACTAAAATAGGAGTTTAGAGATAGTTACCAAACTATATGAATTATTCTCTAAGTCTCCAAACCATGGTGGTCCTCCCACCAAATATCCTTGATAGCGACGCATCAATTAGGTATGTCCATCTAACTCCATATGCATCCACCATCAAGACACCAACCTTCTCACGTTTTGTGAGAGCCCACACCTACATCAAATACAAGTGATAGGGATTTTGGTACCCATTCTTTTTGGGTCCACAGGGGTTAGTGTCATAAGGAACCCAAACATTTGTATTTGTAAATTTATATGATTTATCTTATCAAAATAAAACTTTGCTAAATGGTCTTTGTGGCCGCAATGTGTACGTTTGTACAATCTAACATGCATATGAGTGCTGTGAGTATGGGCATGGTGTGCATATGTATGTTGTGGGATTTGTGCAATAACATGTGAAATTTTTTTTCTTACGAAACATGAATTCCAATTTAAAGTGATTAAATGCTCATTGGCTCAAAGTGGAGCCCAAACAATCAATATTCTTCTTCATAATGCAAATATCATTATTAATTTTGAAAGAAGAGACATGAGCATGAGAATAAATAATCTTTTTCTTTTTAGAAATATTTTCTTTTTCTTTTAAACTAATTTTCCTTTTCAAAGAGTTATTTTCTTCCAAAACAATCTCTTTTTCTTTTTCCACCAAAATAATTTTATTTTTCAATGAATTATTTTCATCACAAATGTCATTTAATTTTGAAGACAAGAAAATATTGTCCTTTTTCAAATTCATTTGCTTTTGAAACACATTAAAATTTAGTTTTAAAGGAATCATTTCTTTTAACAAAGAAGTGTTTTCCTTCTTCAACTTATCATTTTCAATTTTTAATAAATCATATTTTCAAGAAGTTTTTGACAAAAAGATGCAAGCTCATCATAAGGCATGTCAATATCTTATTCTAGCTCGGATTCAAATTTACCTCAAGGAGGTCATCCCCTTGGACCATGAAGCACATGTTGGAAGCATCACTTCCATCATCCGAATCACTCCCCATATAGTATTGCTTTTATTCACCAAAGGAGACAAGTGTGTTCCATACTAAAAAAGTCAAATCAAAATTAGAAACCATATATAAATATTCATCATTTAGGGTAGACTTTATAGCATGGATGGCTTTTGTGTTAGCCTCAAGATGTTTGCCATTTAAACAATAAAATTTTTAATAGTGGCAAAATAAATATAAATTCCTAGGGCTTTGAGGTACATGGACATCTTTTCAAGTTTGGATGTTAAGAATGTCAAACATGGGAGGTGTCATGAAATCCATTTGTGTGTGTACAAATATTGTGATTAGCTAAAATAGGATCTTTAACTCAAGGCTGTTAGACCCAAATCAAGAGCACCAACTCTAATACCAATTGAAATAGACCTAGAGGGAGAGGTGAATAGGTGTACTAGCTAATCTAATGATAACTAATACAGAATTAAAACTAATTATGCAAACTAAAAATTATTAAGCAAACACACAAAGTATAGCGTAAGAGTGTAGCTGAATTTCTGATGAAGGGCTCTGGACTATCTCCTCAAGATTCCTCTAGATTAAGAGTTGAGGTGTCACTATGACTTTCTTGGTTGAATACAAGTGTGAGCAAATAATCTCAAGCATATATCAATTAGGCACAAGTATATCAAGAATATAAAGAGATAAACAATATAAGTATGCAAGATATATAAACACAAGTGAGTGAGAGAGAGATGAGCAATTGCAAACCCAGAATAATTGTTTCGAGGTTCGAGCACACTTACTCTACGTCTCCGCCTTCAACAGTATGAAGGATTTCTACTATAACGATCTCGCAAGATCACTCGGTGCCGCAACACCTATAACAATCTCCCTAAAGAACTCTTGGACCCGCAAGTCCCTCACTTGTTCCCGTAAGAACAACACACGCAAGCATACTTCCTTGCCGAGGCCACACCTTTAGAATGAGCTCCCTCAAGAACTCTGCACAATGCGACCCCACAAGTTCGCCTCCTCAAATACAAAGATGATACCTTGGTGATCTCTAACTTTGATCACTAAAAACACTCTCATAATAAAGCTCCTATAGGATAGATATGGCAATGGAAAACTTAAGCTTTTGTAAGAAAAATTAGGATAGATTTGTGGAGGAAAAACTCAAAAAATCTTTTTTAGAAAACACAAGAGAATCACTCTTGTGAACACTCTATTTGATATAGAATTTAAGCTCTAAAACTTGCTGGAAAACCTCTGAGAAAGTTGAAAAAAAACTAGCTCAAAAACCTCTTCAAATCTTGTCTAAAACTGGCCAAGAGAACCCCTTTTTATAGGGGATCAAAAACTAGCTGTTATGGCTCAGATCTGGCCAGATAGGCCTGTCGGTCGATCGGCCGATCGACCGGCCAACGGACATATTTATGACCGTTGGGGTTGTCGATTGACAGCAACCAGGTCTTGACCTATCGGTCGACCGGTCAGTCGACCGAGGCAAGATCCATAGAACAAAGCTCTCTGGTCAGTCTACTGCCCAATCGACCAAGGCCAGATCCAGAGAGTGAATTCTCTGGATCGGTCGACCGCACGGTCAACCGGCCCTCAAGCCAAGGCTTGTGCACGTTCTGTGCACATCGATTGATTGCCCAATCGACCGACTTCGGCTCGATCGACTGGTCGGTCGACCGCCAGAAGGCCAGGTCAGGCATAATAGGGATTTAAACTTGGTCATATAAACTCCAATAAAATCACATAAAATCTACAAAAATAAGTTCTTTGAAATACTTTGAAATACAAATATGTGTGATAAAAAATCAACACATATTACAAACATTTTGAACCATTTTTGTGATATAGAAATTTTGCCTTAAACAAAAACCCGCATTTTTCAAAATCAATCTTCAATTTGAAAAATAGTATTTTCAAAACTTCTTCAAATACAAAAATAAGATATTTTAAATACTTTTGAAGCTTAGTGCGTATGGATATGATCCAATACACATTTAAGATGAAATATCTATATTTTTTACAATAAGCTCTAAAATAAGTTTTGATAAATACAAAACTCAAATACATGATATAGAAACATCAGATAAGTTTTTCTAAATATTTGAACCAACAATGTATATGGATGAAATTCAAAACACATATAAATTATATAAACTTGTTTTGATGAAATCTAATCATGAAACATAAGGATGCATAATTTGAAGCTCAAAAACAAAAACAGTATTTTCTGAAACTAAAACAATTTTATGAGAACACATATAAATTTTGTGTGTGTGTGTATAAGCTTGAGCAATCCATATTAATCTATCCATTACATCTTGTCTAAAACAAAAATTTTAACATTTACAAGCAAGACACAAGTCTTCTTGAAAATCTTCTTTTGAAAATTTTCTTCTCCATCTTGACTTGGTCCAAACTTGATCCATGAGGTAGACTCTTTCTTGAGTACTTGATGCGATCTTGAAGCACGAGCTCTTAAATCAACATGTGCTAACTTCAAACTTGACTTCGAATCTTTTGTTGAAGCTAAACACTGACTAAGATCTTGATCAAATATTTGAAACTTATTAAACACTAGATCATTAGAACAATAACTATATGAGTTAATCATCATCAAAAGTAGAGTGATGGGCTTTGGGCCAACACTGACTTGGTTCACAGAAACTGAATTCCTAAGCTCTATTGCTTATAGCCTTCACATAACGTTATCTAATTTAGCCTCAGTTGTTATGGAGTCTTCTACTGAATGGAGACCTCTTCTGGAAGAGATTGAGTTGGAATTCTTAGATTCTTCTGGGGTAGGTTCCCATTGAAGGGTTTTTTCACTAGGTCTTCATATATTTTTCACCCTTCGTGTTCATTTGCTTTCAAGAATCTCTCTTGACTCATAGTTTCTAGGAGAGTCCTGTTTTGATAATCTTCATAGAGAATTTGGCATTGCCGCCACTTGTCTATGCCATGATGAGGACATTGAATAAGAAGGTCTTTGAAATATTTGAAATATTTTCAAAATAATTCGGTAGGTTCTTACTTGCACTGCATTATATTTTTCCTCATAAAAGCAGTCTTCTGGATAGGTTAGAATTTTTTTTAAGAAGGCTTTGACGAAAGTGTCCCACGATATGATAGAATTTTCTGCTAAACTATATAACCATTTATTGGCTAGGTCCTTTAGGGCGAAAGGTACAAAACGTAATCTTATTACATCATTTCCTAACTGTGATATCCTCATCATGCGGGATACCTCTTCAAATTCTCTTATAAAAAGTATGCATCCTCAGACTCTAGACCATGGTATTTAGGGATAGTGTTAATGAATTATGGTTTTATCTCAAAACTTTTGCTTTCATCTTCGGAAAGCTGAATGCAAGATGGAAGTGATGTCCTAATAGGATAGAACCTATCCTCTAGCGATATCGGTTGTGTCATGACTTGGTTAAGTTGATGTGGTGACTTAGTCCAAATTAATCTAGATGTAATTGGGTCTCTCGACCACACTTGCATGCACAAGCAATTCAAACCAATTCACCTATCAAAAAAGAAATAAAATCAATCAATCCTATTCTAGGGTAAGCTTAGACCTAGATGACTCCTAACTTATATTATCTGCGGGAGGTATATTGCAAACCTTAACCACAAGTTAATCAGCCAGGTAGATGAAAGATCGGTGGGAGGTATCCGTCAAGACGGGCCTAAGTATGTCAAACCGCCAACCTCTGAGGTTTCATCTCTCAATCCCCTACCTAGTCACCGATTTGACAAGAGTTAATTTCTAACAACTTCCTCCTTTAGTCAATCTTCTAGTGAGTCTGATTAATCCTAGGGCTAACGTCTAGTTAATTTTAAATTAGAATTAGATTATGAGTGCAAGAAGATGGTTTGTGGGGTAAGGAAGGGTAATGACATCCCTACCTTATGTTATTTAGGGGTTTTGCTCTTAAGATGTATTAGTGCATCTGTACAAGCAAAATAATAAAGAATTCACTCAAAAGTAGTAAATCAGCTAAGGGTGCTTCCTACTCTATATGCAATGCGAACGTACCGGGTCTCCAGCACTCTTCAATAAAAATTAAAGAATTTGAATAGTCGCGTGCTTTTGATGCAAGAGTCTAAATTTTTTTAAGTTAATCAACTAATAGGTTATTGTTAATTTATTAGAAATATGCAGGGTTATCAAAAAGAGAAACTATCAACTGTAGTAAATAATTTAAATAATTCTAAGCAGCTCTACACAAAAACAGGTCAGTATCAACTCAACAGGCTGCGTTTGTGCGGCTTTTGTCGTGTTTGCGCATCCTTGTTGAGGGTTTAGGGGCTCCGCTAAAAATGCAGAGTCCCGCAACTATTTATTTATCCTTTAGTGCAATTTAATTCCCTAACCTGCACACAAAAACAGAAAAATTAGAGTTTAGTAAACAAAGAGAAATGTATTGTTCTCTCCCCGACAACGGCACCAAAATTTTGATTGACAGAAAAAAGAAAGTAAAAGTTAAGGTTAAGAGATTTCTCTATTTTCTCGCAATTAATCTGATGTAGCAAGAGCTAAATGGGTCAATCCACAGGGAGAGATGTGATGCAAGCTTTTCGATACATTCTCTCTATGTAAAACTTGGAAAGAAAAATGATGGTTATAAAAGAGTTGATTTAAATAGAAAGAGGGATCATAGCCCACTAATCATCCGCCACAACCAAGTACTAGTCTATTAAGAATAAATATCATATTGAACCTATAAAGATTAATCCTAGAGTGTTGCTTAGACTCAAGCAAGAAAATTAAGAAAGAAAGTAAACCATAATTAAAGTGCACTAAATAAAATTAAATATTAGTTTATCAAAGTCTCAAAGTATAGCATAAAAAAGTTATTTTATACTTAACATTAAGCTACCAAAGTATCTAAATATAAACTAAGAATAACCATTAAATAGTATGCCCAAAAGATAGTTTAACTTAATTCATCACTAATCTTCATGAATTATTAACTGATCCTAGGGTTTAAAATAGGTATAGAGTTCAAATAATTTATCTTATAGAACTAGGTTTTAGTTGGTGGAGATATTAGCAAGCTATGAGAGAATTAATTACTCACATTTCATGGTGGAATTAAGCATGGTATTAAAAAGTTACATAAAAAAGTTAATTAGAATTGGAGAATACAAATAAAAATAGCAAAAAGAGATATGAAAGAAAATAAGAATCTTTATTGAATTTATCACCAATCCATTACAAAAGCCTTCTCTTCTTTACAAATCTTTTTCAAAGTAGAAAAAACTAAAAAATAAATAAAAATTCGAAAAGAAAAGATGATCTAAAGAAAACCCTAAATTTGATTCTCTGAGATGCCTCTCCTCTGTTGCTCTTCAGGGATATTTATAGGAGATTTCTTTTGTAGAATTTCAGTAGAATACTTCTCCCAAATCTCCATGCATACGGCCACAGAAATGCGGCGTTTCCGTGACAAACAAGGAGAAAACGTGGCACTTTTGAAGGGTTAGGGCACGCGTTTTGGCGCATAGCTTCATCTCGTCCGTCCATCTAGAGATCTATCCTTAGAATCTTCATTGGTATTCTGGAATTTAAAATAACCTTGTTTTCTAGATAACTGGAAACAAGTTATCTATAAATCCGAATTTTAAATTTGAATTTTTTCCTTTATCTTTCACTTGGGATCAAGCAACTTAATTTAAATTAACTTTCGCATTTATCTCTGACTTAAGATAGGATAATTTCTGAATTAGCTTGGGCTTGATAGGGTCTAAGGCTTCTCTTTAAACTTGTGGGCTTCTTTTGGGCTCTTTTCTTTCTCTTTTTAATTATAGAGGTCTGCACATTACTAAACAATAAAATGATTAAATAGCAGTGCTTTATAAAAAATAATCATTGTGACTAAAAATATACACTTTTGATGAACAATCACGGATCCGAGTGTATTGGTAAATTCCTTCAGGCTCGATCAATATTTCTTTCAAACTTGAGGAACATTCAGTATCCGACTCCTCAGAACTAAAGGCAAGTTGCTTTCGTTTCGGCTTGCTTGGTGTGGTGCTTGGACCAACCATATTGGAAGTCACCTCCAGGTATTCAGCGTCAGAGAATGACTTCTTCTTGCGAGATTGTCGCCTCTTGGCAGAGTTTGAGTTTGAAACCTTTAACAATAAGCTAAAAACTGACGGCTTAATCTCTGAAAGTTGCAGCGACAATCAGAGAGCACCGCCGAGATGAGCTGCTCACTATGGCACTGAGGAGCGATTTGATAAGCATTTCTCTTTCTTGCCAAATAGTCCTTCAGATCTGTTGCAGGGGTATCTGAAGATCTAGCCTCAAACGCATGGGGGTGAGGGCTTACCAGTTCATATTTGAACTTGGCATCTTGGGGATGGACACGAACCTCATATTTCAAAGTGAAACCCGAAGGTCATATTCTGGTGTAGCCTCCTACTGAACGCGGATCTCGCGCTTCTGAACAGAAATGCGAAGGTCGCATTTTGACATTGTTTGCTGCTGAACGCGACTCTCGCGTTTTGGAATTGAAACGCGAAGGTCGTGTTCTGACACGGCCTTACGCCGAACGCGGGTCTCGCAGATCCCGCGTTTTGGCCAGCTTGAGGCTGGACGCAAATTTCGCGTTTTTGACACTGAATTGCGCAGCTCGTGAATGCGAGCATCACGTTTTATTGCAGAAACGCGGGGTTGAACGTGAGCTTCATGTTTGGTGCCAACATCACTGTCTTCAGCCTCTCTTTGCTGATAGTGAGCTTGATGTCTTCGTCGATGATCAGAAATCTGCTTGGCTCACAGGAGTTGTTGTGAACCCCCTACAAACTGAGTTTGTTGATCCTTAGGAGGAGTTTAGTGGTGAGATTGGCCTCCGCCACTGTGGTGGCCATGAGCTAAGACATTGGCTTTGCGGGTCTTTTGGGATACGTTGTCGCAAGCCATGTTGGCTTCACGGGAGGTTGTCAAACCCTCAAGAGAGGTTGACCCACTTGCTTTGTCAAAAAGCGTATAGGCTTCTCTATGAGAAGTCTCTAAAGGGACTTAAGAGCGAGTCTTGCTTGAAACTTTAGGACTAATGGATCCTGAGAGGAGAAGCTCTTTGACCTTCTCTTGGTCGAACTCGATGACAATCGATTCGATCGTTGATCCGAGAATCGTAAGGTCAGCTTACGTTACGGCCTTCTCATTAGTGGAGAAAATAGTCCCCAGTGGAGTCGCCATCTTTTATTTCTTAAAAAATTTGAAGGCATGCAAAATCTTTATTTAGTTGTGAAGAAAATTGCAACAGATCAATGATTAGTCTACAATTCTGCATTATTATATCGCATTTCCCCACCGATTTATGAATAAAATGTCGGTCTAAACCGTGTTTTGGTCTCTCTTGCAGGTAACTCAAGAGTTTAAGGGCAAAGGAGTAATAAAAACTTAATTAAATCCCTTTTAGGGTAATTAAATTCGCATTACTTGGAGGCCAAGCAAGGGATCTTCTAGAAGATACGTCGAACCTAAACGTTTGCTCACGTCAGACGAATATTCGGGCGAAATTACCAGAAAAGGGATATACCAGGAAGCTCCTAGAAACATCACGCATCCCCGTACCAAAACCAGGGACAAAGACTTTTGTCCCTGGTATGGCCGCGGATCCGCGGCTATAGCCGCGGATCCGTGGCCCTGTAGTAGGGCCACGCGTCGATCTTCGACGCGTGACCCCGTCTCGTCTTCCAGAATCCTCCTAAGCCTATAAATACCCCTGCATAGGTCGACGCGTGGCCCCGTCTCGTCTTCCAGAATCCTCCTAAGCCTATAAATACCCCTGCATAGGTCCAGAACGAAGCAGTTTTTGATTTTAGGAGAGTTTTAGATTTTAGGAAGAGTTTTTGATTTTAGGAGGAGTTTTTTGATTTTAGGCTAGGGTTTCTGTGTTTTAGTGTAGTGTAGGTAGGTGTTCTTCATTTCATTTCTTTTGTATTTTCTTTTCTTTTTAGATCTTATAGTAGGGCTGAGAGATTCAGAGAGAGATAGAGAGGGATTGATGTAATAGATGGTAACAATCTATGTAAAGGTGCCTCCTTTCTTCTCCAATGTAATCTTCTCCATCTTCTACATGATGCTTGGCTAACTTTTCTTCTTCTCATGGCAATCTAACTACTAACCACTAACCATCTAATCACTTACTTGATAATCCACATGAATCTAATAGCCTCACAAGGCCTTGCTCTTGCAAGAGCCGTTGATGGCCCATGATGATGGATTCTAACATTCTAACATTTCTAACACCTAACCCATTAACTTGCTAACTTGCAATGTCTTCTTTATTTCATGCTTACCTCTAACCGGTTTTGATGATTTAATAAGTAGCTTGCAACTTGTTAGTGGTTTGGATGTGTTGTTTGAATGTAGAAGATCAATCTTATGGGCCATGCTCTGTATCGTCTCTTGAAGCCAAGGATTAGTGATGGCCAAGGATCCATGTGAGCCAACTATCACTAAGAGGTTAGCATGGTTAGTAGATCACTTAGTAGTTAGTAGCCATGAGCTTTCTTTTATCTTATTTTAAAAAGCAATTCTTTTTATTATTTTCATCGTTGTTTTCACCACCTTCTTTGTTCAACATTGTTTCATCTTCTTTTCTATTTTGTTTTTCAAACCACTTTTCTTTTGTTTTCTTCGCCGTTTTCATCGCCTTCTCCACCTACCACATGCTTGATTTCCTTTTCCTTTCTTTCACTTTCTTTTTCTAATTCTTTAACAAAGAAGAACTGTTAACATAAAACGTGAATAGAGACTGTTAATGCATCTATCGCCTCCCGTCCCTGTGGATTCGACCCGTTGAGCCAATGCTATAACGGAAGTATCGAGGGAACATTAGTACATACGAGCTTTTTCATTGAATTCATAATACACACATTTTTTGAGTGCTAGTTTCGCCCCGATCAAGTTTTTGGCGCCGTTGCTGGGGAACGGGAATGGTTTTGATGTCACGTTTTTGTTAACATTTTCTTCTCTATTTTGGTATGCAGGACAATCTTTACAGGTGCTTAATATTGCAGAATAAACACTAGCTTTGTATCTCCCTGCTCTAGAAAGAAGGGACTCAGCTTCTAAATAACCACCGCGCAAACGCGACTTTTGCCGCGAAAACGCAGCCATGTTGTGATAATTGTATATCTTGTTGTGCTGGGATGTGTTCATTGTAATAGCTAGTGGATGTGTACTATTACTTCCTGCTTTGATTGACTACACACCACAATAAACTAAAGAACTAAAATACGGTATTTGGATGCTTTTAAAATGGTTTAGACATTTTGCATTTAGGCACGTGTCAATTCAATTCCAATATACTGTATTTTGTTCTGTTGTTGTGATTTAGATTAAGGTGTACATATGGCATTGCATATAGCATAAGTCAAACACGTGGGTGATTTATCGCTTTGTGTTATATTCTTGTCTATATTGCACACTTGCACGAATTGAAATTAAGGGCAAAACTTATAAAAGATAAGGTGGGGATTTCATCACCCTTTCTTAGCCTAAAACCACCTCCCCACTCACACAACCCAAGCCCTAATAAAAATTGATAGACGTTGGCCCCTAGGGACATCTCGGACTCATTAAGAGATTGACCGAGGTGGAACTTGTTTTGAATCTTACTCTTATGAAATCAGTGTCTAAGGTTGGGATTAAGAGGTTACGCCTCGAAGATACCGTTGTTTGGCGTAATTAAGGCCTGTTGCTTAAGCACGGATACCTCCCACCGTATTTTGCCCCTACCTGGCCGATTAGCTTGTGGTCAGATTCAAGCAACAACCTCCTCCGGGTAGTCGACCAGTTAGGAGTCGTCTAGGTCTAGGTCAACCCTACTATAGGCTTGGTTTTGATTTTTTTCTTTTCTTTTTGTTTGATGTTTGATTTTTTTCCTTTTTTTGTGATTGTTGGTGAAATTAAATTCAACAATAACAATTCTTTCAATCCTAATATGAATCCATATTTCATACCGACCCCATTCAATTCGGATAATTCCAACCCGGTTTTCACAATATGAACCACCAAATACACGGAGTTGGCCTTATCCGAATCAATACAACCTATACCCACATTCTTATGACTATAATTTCCAAATAATTTCAACTCGTCACAGAGTCAATGGGGATTCACCTCCCCAAGTTAATTTTCAACCACCTTGTCCCCCGTGTCCACCTTGTCCACAATTTACACAATATTCATTCCCCGATTTCGCTTCCTATACTCCTTTTTCTGGACCTCCCATTGAAGAAAAATCCGACCTAGAAAAGAGTATAGAAGCCAATCTACAAGAGGCTGAGCAACAACTTCAGAAAATGTTAGCCTCTCAAATTCCACAATATTTTCAAGAGTCTTACTCAGTTCCACCTCCTCATAATGAACAACCATCTGCCATGGAAACGAGTAAGGAACTCTTATGTGAGTCCAAGCTTCAATCTCAAAACATTTTGGACTCACATTCTTCACAAAATTTTCAAAATCAAGATTCTTATACTCCTATTCTAGAACATTCACTTGCAGAAAAAATTAAGTCTAGAAAAGAGTATAGAAATCTTGCAAGAGTCTGCATTACAATTTCAAAAATCATCTTTGAGTCTATCAATACGTTGAAAACACAATTGAGTCAATTGGTTAGCATTTATAAGAATGAGGAAACTCTATCTTATCAACCTTTGACCAATTCAGCTATGTCAAACTCTAATGATCTGACCCAGGACTCTTGTAATTTTGAAAATCAAGATTCAATTTCAGCACACATCTGAACTTGTCCAAACTTCAAATGTTAAAGATCCCATTGACATTTTGGCAAGTTATCCTTTTTCTGAGATTGAATTTGAGCATGAATATGATCCTGAACTTCAACTTGGTAATTCAATTTCACTTCCTGATTCAATATTGACTGAGGTGTTTTTACCTGAATTCAGGCCTTTCCTGAGTCAGTATTGGATCCAGTGCCAGTCTATTGTGAAATTGAATCACCAATCTTTTATGATCATCATATTGAACTTGACCAATTTCATATTTTGAAAGTCCCATTGATAAATTGGGAAGTTCTCATTTTTATGGAATTGAACTCAATGAGGAATGTGACTTTGATCCTCAAATTTGTGATCCAGTTCAAATTCTTGAATCAATATTGACTCCTGTTATGTTACCCAATTTGAGCAACATTTTAGAGTCAATTTTGATTCCCATACCTTTCATTCTTGAACTTGAATCACCAATCTTAGAAAGTCACATTCCATCATGGGAAAATGAATGTGGACTTGAGCTTCATCTTCTTGATTTGGACCCACTTCCTGAACCAATCTCGACTGCTGAACCTATACTTGACTTAAATCTTTTTCCTGAGTCGGTATTAGTTCCTGTATTTTCTGAGTCCAAATCAATCATTCCATTCTGGGACAAGGGTCTTGATAAATTTGACTCTGAAATTATTTTGAAAATTTAGAAATTAGATAGGTAAACTTTTTAATAAAAATCATACATATATACATCATTCTAGTGGTTGTATTCTAGAGGTCTCTGGTGAGTTCCTCCGGACTCCACTCAAGTTGGATTGGGTCGCATTTCGTGGACCAATCAGACCACCACTGGAACCACCACCTTGAGGTGATTTTTCCTTCCCTCTCTATTTGTTTCATGCATACATACATCACGATGTATTGAGGACAATGCATGAGATAAGTGTGGGGGAGGATTTACTGACATAGAGTTTTTAGATTTTCTTTCTTTTACACTTCTTTTAGGATACTTTTAGAAATTTTCCCTTTTGTATAGGAATTTTCTCTTTCTTTAAAAACTTTTTGAAACAAGAGACAAAGTTTTGATCTATTTTTAAGAAAATTAAGATGATCTTAGAAATTAAGGAAGCCTTAATTATGACATCTTAAATCTAGTCAAAATAATGGATCTTGTTTAAAATTATAGGCTAAGTAAGATAAATTGGAGAGATAGTTTTATCTTGAATTTTATGCCTTAGATAGTATGCACATCACACTTACACATTTTTGGGATGGAAACAAAGACCTAAAATGCCATAAATAAAAAAAAAAAATAACTAAAAAAAATCAACACTTATTAAGCTGGATAACTATGCCTCAAGAAGCATGATTATTCATGCCTAACGGTGGTCAAAAGAACAAATAATCCCCCTTAGTTTTATGCCCTTGTTTACTCGAGTCCTTAAACCCGAGGGATGTTTTCTCATCTGGTGCCCTAAAACCGTCTGGTCTGGGAGTCATCGGTTATAGGCTCACTACATGGGTAAACTAGAAAGCCTAAGAAAACGAAGGGAAGAAAAAAGAGAATAAATAAATAAATAAAATATATATATATGAAAAAATGGCTTGATGGTTGGAGTTGAAATCTCAGAAATCTTCACTATCACAAAGTGCATATTATCTAGGTTTTATGAAGGATAAATATTCAATCCAATTTTGAATTCTTACCTTAATTGAAGACAAGATCTTACATATAGACTAAGTTTAAGGAAGACTAATTTTTGGTGAACTTATGACCTTAGATCACTTATATTTTTGCGAAAATATTTCGTAACTTGTCTCTCCTTCAAAATGTATTTTCAAAATACTAACATTTGTCTTCCTTCTCTATGGATTTTGTGGGTGCAATCTGCTGAAAACCCTCAGGAGACAACACTCCTCCTCTAAGGGTAACCTAGAGGATTAACGGCTTGTTGCACATGCTCAGTGCAATCGCGTCACCTACGAAAGTGGTGTAATAACATTTGTAGTATAGTTTTTCTTTTCTTGTTTTACTCGGGACGAGCAAAAGATAAGTGTGGGGGTGTGATTAGTCTACAATTCTACATTATTATATCGCATTTTCCCACCGATTTATGAATAAAATGTCGGTCTAAACCGTGTTTTGGTCTCTCTTGCAGGTAAATCAAGAGTTTAAGGCAAAGGAGTAATAAGAGCTTAATTAAATCCCTTTAAGGGTAATTAAATCCGCATTACTTGGAGGCCAAGCAAGAGATCTTCTAGAAGATACGTCGAACCTAGACCTTTGCTCACGTCAGATGAATATTCGGGCGAAATACCAGAAAAGGGATATACCAGGAAGCTCCTAGAAACGTCACGCATCCCCGTACCAAAATCAGGGACTTTTGTCCCTGGTATGGTCGCGGATCCGCGGCCCTGTGGTGGGGCCACGCGTCGATCTTCGACGCGTGGCCCTGTCTCGTCTTCCAGAAGCCTCCTAAGCCTATAAATACCCCTGCATAGGTCCAGAACGAAGCAGTTTTTGATTTTAGGAGAGTTTTTGGATTTTAGGAAGAGTTTTTGATTTTAGGAGTTTTTTTATTTTAGGAGTAGTTTTTGATTTTAGGCTAGGGTTTCTGTGTTTTAGTGTAGTGTAGGTAGGTGTTCTTCATTTCATTTCTTTTGTATTTTATTTTCTTTTAAGATCTTGTAGTAGGGCTGAGAGATTCAGAGAGAGATAGAGAGGGATTGATGTAATAGATGGTGACAATCTATATAAGGTGCCTCCTTTCTTCTCCAATGTAATCTTCTCCATCTTCTACATGATGCTTTGCTAACTTTTCTTCTTCTCATGGCAATCTAACTACTAACCACTAACCATGTAACCACTTACTTGATAATTCACATGAATCTAATAGCCTCACAAGGCCTTGCTCTTGCAAGAGCCATTGATGGCTCATGATGATGGATTCTAATATTCTAACATTTCTAACACCTAACCCATTAACTTGCTAACTTGCAATGTCTTCTTTATTTCATGCTCACCTCTAACCGGTTTTGATGATTTAACAAGTAGCTTGCAACTTGTTAGTGGTATGGATGTGTTGTTTGAATGTAGAAGATCAATCTTATGTACCTTGCTTTGTATCGTCTCTTGAAACCAAGGATTAGTGATGGCCAAGGATCCATGTGAGGCAACTATCACTAAGAGGTTAGCATGGTTAGTGGAGCAATTAGTAGTTAGTAGCCATGAGTTTTATTTTACTTTATTCTAAAAATTATTTCCAAAATCCTTCTCATTTTTCTATCGATGTTTTCACCATCCTCTTATTTCACCTTTATTTCATCTTCTTTTCTATTTTTTTTTCCAGACCACTTCTCTTTTGTTTTCTTCGCCATTTTCATCACCTTCTCCACCTACCACAAGCTTGATTTCCTTTTCTTTTCTTTCACTATCTTTTTCTAATTCTTTTAACAAAGAAGCATTGTTAACATAACACATGAATAGAGACTGTTAATGCTTCTATCGCCTCCCGTCCCTGTGGATTCGACCTGTTGAGCCAATGCTATAACAGAAGTATAGAGGGAACATTAGCACATACGAGCTTTTCATTGATTTCATAAAACACACACTTTTTGAGTACTGTTCCGCCC
This sequence comes from Agave tequilana, assembly GCA_038442645.1. NCBI lineage: Eukaryota > Viridiplantae > Streptophyta > Magnoliopsida > Asparagales > Asparagaceae > Agave > Agave tequilana. The sequence goes on from JAVJIF010023431.1 coordinate 61,189, forward strand.
CGATCAATCAATAATTTGATTACAAAAAAGAGAAGAATGGTTGGATCTCCCCTTTTTTTTATATCGGGTTCTTCGTGTAGCGGTGGAGAGTGATTCTTATTCTCCATTGATAAGCCGAACTGGAAGCTTGATTTTGGATCTTCTTGCTCTCGTTGAAAGCACACTGGTAAAGTATAAAACCTTAATCAGTGGCTAAAATTTCAATGAGATTATAGAACTTAAACTCAACAAGTTTATAAAGAGTATTCTCTTTCAGCAGTCTTGTGCTCAAATTTTAGCCTTCTATAGTTATCCAGCTTCAAGTATTAAGCATCAAGTGTGCCTTTTTGGGGATTCTCCTCCTCTGGCCTATGGTTCTGGGTTCCTCCTCTAGCACTCTCCCCCTTTTTCCTTAGCTATGCATAGCTATTTATAGAGAATTCTGGGGTATAACTAACCCCTTAAATCTCTCCATAATGGAAGGGTGTAACCAACCCCTTAAATCTCTCCATAATGGGAAGTTATTTTCTATTTTGTGGAGAGAAAATTGGGTATAACTGACCAAGTTCGTGGTTGTCAGTTACAGCAGAAACGCGGGTCCACGCTAGGCCTAGACCTCGCTCTAATGTTGAGATACGGAGCTTACAGTCTCGCGTCTGTATTGGAACACAGAGCTCACAGGCTTGCGTTTTGATGTTGAAACGCGACCCTGAGGTCTGCGTATTGAAGAGCAGCATGACTATCATTTTGGCACATAATGCGATCCTCACGTCGTGTTGTTGATGAAGTATGACATCCGCGTTTGAGGTTGGAATGCGACCTCCGCTTTTGCAAGGTCCGCATCTCAGTTTTGGGAACGCGACTTCCGCGTTTGATAAAGGATGTGAGGTCCGTGTTTGGGTCGAAATGCGACCCTCGTGTTTGGCATGAGGCTGCATCTGAGACTTAGTCTTCAGTAATTTTTAGACATCCTACAGCTATGTCTATCAGAAATCCTGAATCTGAAAATTCATTTCATACCGACGCTCTCCGAATAGTGATACAATCTATCTGATTATATAAGTAAAGGTATCCCGCTTTCTATATTGATCTCCACTTTATATGTCAATCCCCATGATGCGTCCATACATATAAGAATAGAATGTGAAGCTGAAGAATTGTCTGATATAAGGTAATAAAGTGTACTAAAATTGAAGAACGCCAGAATAGGATGAGAGAGAACCGCATCTGTCCTGTCACTACCTCACTAGTCTATGATATCTTAATTTGGTATAAAAACTACGGGAACTGGCCTGGAAAAGATAAAAAAAGAAAAAAAAAAAAAAAGACGAACACGGAAGAGATAGGGACATCATGGCAAAAGAAGGTGAACACGAAAAAACTAAGATTGGTGATAATAGTACGATAAAGTGGTTATAATAAGAAAAAATAACCAACTCAGGACATGATAAATTAGGGTTAACAGTCACAGTTGCCACCTTCGGGGTTCAGGTTCTGGATATTGGGCACCACCTCTTGTTCCCACTCTATCCGATATCTGAGCTCCGTTCTTCTATCAAATAATATGTTGTTGGAACTAGCTTTTGATGAAGACATTTGTGAAGCCATATCATTTGGAGCTCTATCACAGGCCTATTCAAGAGTTCTTCATGATCAAGACTTCCCAAAGAGAGTTGCTAATGATATGTATTGTAATGGTTAATAGCATGTTAAAAGCCATGACACACACATACATATTATAGTCACTTAGTCGACTTATAGCCTATTATAGTCGACTTATACATGGTATAGTCGACTTATCAATTTCCCTAGTGTAGGCTGTCTAAAAATCATTAAAAGACAAGTCATCAAAAAGCAGAACTCCAGACGCAGGCTGATCTCAGCCCCACTGCGGCACCAAGGCGCGAGGGTCGAAACCCGCGTCTCAGCCCCACTGCGGCACCAAGGCGCGAGGGTCGAAACCCGCGTCTCAGCTGCCCCTGCGGTACCAAGGCGCGAGGGTCGAAACCCGCGTCTCAGCCCCTGCGGCACCAAGGCGCGAGGGTCGAAACCCGCGTCTCAGCCCCCTCTGCGGCTCCAAGGCGCGAGGGTCGAAGCCCGCGTCTCAGCATTACTGCAGCACCAAGGCGCGAGGGTCGCGTCTCAGCCCCACTGCGCACCAAGGCGCGAGGGTCGAAACTCGCGTCTCAGCATCACTGCGGCACCAAGGCGCGAGGGTCGAACCCACGTCTCAGTTATAACTACCCTTGTTATGGGGTCAGTCACTGCCCACATAATGAGAAAGTTAACCCCATTGTGTAGTGTTCTTAGGGAGCACGTTCACCTCTGGAACCTTATAAATAGCCCCTTGCTATTGAGGGGGGCAGAGAGAATTCTGGGGAGAAGAATTTGACTTGGGAGCCTCCACAAGAAAGGAAAAGAGAGTTCAACTCTTCAAGCAACTTGCTGCGTACAAGCCAATCTTTGCCCACAATCTCTTTGAGATTGTTGGTCGACAGGAGCTGTGTTACTCCGTCTGCCACTCAAAGAGAAAATTCCCCAAGAGATTCAGACGTTCACCCGGTCAAAGAAAAACAAGATTCACTTTCCATCGCCACCTGAAGAACTCAGCATTAAACAAAGGGGAGATTCAAGTCTCAACATCTTCCCTCTCTTGTAATTGGAGTGTAAATCTATTGTAATCTTTCATTTGATTCAAGAAAATTTTACAAAGGAACCTTACATTCTCCCATCAAATAAGAGATGGCGACTCCGCTGGGGACTACTTTCGTTACTGACGAGCAAGTGGTGGCGCAAGGTGACGTCATCTACAAGGGGAAAACGGTTGAATCACTCATCGTAGAATTTGACCAAGCAAAGTATGAAGAGTTCCTTTCTTCTGGCTCCAAGAGCCCGCTCCTTTCTTCTGGCTCCAAGAGCCCAAAGGCCCGGGCCTACCGCAGGGTCTCTACGGGGATTTGCCCCGAAATCCGCTCTAAGTTCTCTCAGACGCGGCTGCTGTGAAGGAGGTCGTGGCTAATCACTTCATGCGTAATGCCCGCGCCAGCGTCTCTCAGGAGACCCGCGTGGTCAACCTTTCTGGTGTCCAGCCAGTCCATCCTCTTCCTCAGCACCAGGTCCGTCGGATGTTCCCTTCAACCTCCACGACGCAACCGGAACGCTGAACGGCGGCAGAGGAGGCGTGCGCGTCAACTACAAGTTGGAACAACTGATTGTCCAACAGAGGCAGAACGCAAGGTTCAGACCAGCGTCTCTTCTGCACCACATCCGACAAGTGAAGTCCGCGTTTGGCAGCCCAAACGTGAGGTTCACTAGGCTGGCTCTTCTGAAGCCCCACTCCCAAGACGCCAATGCAAAGCTCGCGCACCTTATCAAGCACAAGAGGCACGCGCCTCTAGGCACGGGGCCCAGCAGCCCCGCATTTCTCAAGCGTCTCTGTTCAGACGCGATAATCAGCAACGCGAAAGCTGCGTCTCTTATCAGCAGAGACGCCAGACTCACGTTTTGAAGTTACGACGCAATGACTGCGTCTCCGAACCTTGCAACTCAGCTGTGCGAAGCAAGGATGCCTCCCGCCCTCAGCATTGCGAGGCCAATCTCTTTGATCCCCCTCCTACGGGTCTAAGGATTTTTGACAAGGAAGAGCCTAATCGAATCACTTCGTCTTGTTGCTGCGAACGACTTATCACAATGCTCTCTGAGTGCCGTTGCAATTCAGGTGCAAACCAACAGTCTCTAGCTAGACAGCTGACCCTAATTCCCCGATCAGCTAAAAGAAATCGTTCACATAGAGAAGGATTTTCTCTGATGCTGAATATCCTGAGCTCACTGCAAACATGACGAGCAGGAGTAGAGGGAAGCAACCTACGGTCAGCTCCGATGAGTCTGACACCGAACTGGAAGGAGTGTACCTACACACTCGCACCCGGACTGGAGCAATCCCCTCGATTAATTACAATGCCTTGACTAGAGGCATTGAGATAAATGACTCTCACTCTGCTATTGCAGAGTCACATGCTTCAAACTCTTCTATAGAGAAAGAGGCCTTTATATATATGACGAGCCTCCTGAGGAGACAGCAAGGCGCTTGGAGCGGCAAGCCCAGGTCCAAAAGGAACAATTCGAGATGATTCGTGCTCAGCAAGAATCTATCGATTCCCTCAAGCAGATGCTGGCACAGTTGCTTGAAGACAAGAGGAAATCAACCGACAAAGCCTCTTCTAAAAAGTCTAAAGGCAAACGAAAAGAGGGAGAAAGCTCATCTTCCGTACATATAAAGAGAAAGAACAGCCTACTTCTGGTTCGTCCAAATCCTCGTCGCAAGGAAAGGACGACCGAGACCAGGGAAGGGTTCATTCTAAAAGAATGAGTCAATTGGAGCAACGTCTTGAGGCCCTTACCAACCGGAAAGGCCTGCAAGAAGTAAGAGTGGTTCGGCCATATCCGACCGAGTGGGACCTTGTTCCATACCCTCCCAAGTTCAAGGCTCCGACCCTCCAAGCATTTGATGGGAAAGGTTCACCGAACCAACATATCTACTACTTTAAGTCTCAAACAGGGAATGTGGTAAATAACGATGCCATCCTGGCACGTTTGTTCATCGGCACCCTAAAAGGGCTTGCCTTTGAATGGTTGATGAGCTCTCAGAAGGCTCCATTTGGGGCGATTTGGAGAAGCTTTTCCTAACGCGCTTCTTTGAAGATGACTCAGAGGTCACCATGCCTACTCTTTTGGCCACCAAGCAACGAAAGGGGAATCCGTCAAGTCATTCGTAGAAAGATTTTGGAATATAGCACTCCGATGTCCGAGCGGTATGACCCAGGTCACCCTGGTTGAAACATGCCACCACAATCTACAAACTTCGCTTCCTCGCCCAAATAGGAGTTGCCGAAAGCCGCATCTGGAAACAAGTAATCCAGCAAGGTGAACAGGCTGAAGAAATTGTCGCCCGAGTTAGGGCAGAAGAAAATAAACCCAGACCTGAGAGGTCAACAAGGCGTGCACCGGACACATCCCTCCAAGCGAAAAGAAAGGATAACTTGGCGACAGAGACCAATCCCTCGTCAACCTCAACCGGTCAAGGGAGGTGGCTCTTCAAGTCAGCCACGCGCTAGCAAGCAGTACTCCTTCAAGAACGAACATGTTGACTCGTTGTTCAAATTACTTAACAAGAGCAACAAACTGAAGCTTCCTGAAGCTAGGCGCCCTGAAGAAGTCGGTAAAACCGATAGTCCCAACTACTGCTTGTACCATAGGATGCTGGGACACCCCATCAAGAGCTGTTATGTCTTCAAGACATCCTTCAGGCTCTGATTGACGCAGAGGTATTAAAACTCCGTCCAGAGCAGAAGAAGGTGACAGCCAATATGACGTCATTTCTCCAGTTTGGAAGACAACCTCCAACACCCTCTGGAGTAGTCCCTGTCCCAAAGGGAGAGTTAAGAATGGTTTACGTAGACCCTCACCACCAGCAAGAGAAGGGTCTTGTACCTGTTCCCACACCCTGGGGAGAAGTCATGTGGGTTCATCCCGACCTTGTGGATGGCCAACAATGGACCACTGTGACCAGCAGAAAGTCCAAAGGCAAAGCTAGAGCTTCATCCTGTAATGTGATATATGCCTCTTCTCGGGAAGCGGAGATTGATGTTCCCTCGCTGACTGATTCAGAAGAGGAACAATAGCTCTGGCCATAGAACCCAACCAACTTGTGGCGGAAACCCGTTCGGGTCACTCATATTTGAAAAAATATAACGAAATGGCGGCAACTCCTCCAAAACCCCTATAGAGTCAGCCAAGCCCTCCACAAAGTAACCCGTGGAGAGACAAAAAGAGCTTCGGTTTTTCAAAGTTCTCTCGAAAGACATCGAGGAAGGATCCACAGCACCTTATCGCTTTGATGTCCTGACTCAACTGGCTAATATCCCGCCCAAATTACTCTTTATGAGCTCCTCAGGCTATCAAAGTCAATCAGAGAAGCTTTGCAAGAGGCCCTAGCTAATGCTAAGGTTTTCATGACCCAAGTGCCAATTGGACCACAGGAGGAGGATGTAGAGGATTGCCTCCATGCCTCCCAAAATGCTCCCTGCATCACCTTCACAGCAGATGATCTGCAGGTCAAAGGGAAACATAATCGACCCCTGTACTTCACAGGGTAAATTGGTTCATCTGAAGTAAGCCGCATTCAGGTAGATCCCGGGTCCGCATTGAGCATTATGCCTCGCGGGTCATGCAACATCTGGGGATTCCTACTCACCGTTTGAGCGCTACCCAGACTACCATATATGGGTTCAACGCCAATGGTACCCGTCCGATGGGAAGATCAAGCTCAGATGCCAGATCGAGGACTTAAAGTCGGAAGTGACATGCTACGTGATCGATGCCGACACTTCCTACAATTTGCTGCTGGGACGACCATGGATTCATCGTAATTCTATCGTTCCCTCTACTCTCCACCAAGTCATGAAATACATCGACGGGAGTGGAAAGGTGCGAACGTTGATTGCCGAAAGGCATCCGTTCAAGGGAGTCGAGAATTATTTCACAGATTCTCTCCTGTATCAGGACACTGTAGAAATAGATGAAATCCCGCAACCAGAGGAGCCAGACTCTGGTATGAATCCGACACCGAGCCGGAAAAAGAAGAGTGCATGTGGGAACTAGATCCACTTGTAACAAGCATTAATAAGCTCGATGTTGATAACACCGTCGATGATGTGGACGGATGGTATATTAATGAAGAATTATATTTGGCTTATTTCTCTGTGTTCGCTTCTGATTCAGTGCCGTCAGACACTAGTACTGAAGTGGATGATGACCTCTGGTCGGCAATGGATGCTTTGACATCATTGTCTGTACCAGTGAATCGTCCTTCGAAACGTACCGAGATGCCGGTAATGTGCAAGAATCCGTATTCATGGTTCTAGAGAGACGAAAATGCCAAAAACCAATTCTTTTCGGGCGAATTAAGTCTAACCAGTGCCCCTTGAAGAATCAGAAGGCGAGGAGGAACCCCTCAGTTCAGTCATTATGAGCCAAATGCACTCAGAATGATGGAAAGCATGGGGTATGATCTGGCAAATGGTCCAGGGTTGAATTTCGGCAAAAGGAAGGAGAATGCTACTTCGATCTTTTGTGCCGGAAGGAAAACCCCTGATTATTATCATCAGACTCGCAGGGGGTTGGGCTATGTGTCAACTCCAATTCCATCAGCCTCTAACTCTGAAGAGTCATTATACCATAATTACTCATCGGGCACGTCATCTGTGGAGTCAGATGTTAGTGTCGGTAACATCTTCAGAGAGCTTTCAGTGAATATGGTTTCAACAAGCCACCTGGAAGACAGAGATGAAGAAATGATCCCATCCGATACAGATCCTTGATCAAGCACTTAAATGCTCTTTGGGATACTCGCTTTGAACAGCGCGAGCCACCCACAGAAGATAAGGTTGTTCAGATCATCTAGGGGATGAGACTAATCCCAAGCCCATCTTCATAAGCGAAGGTCTGTCACCTTCTGAGAAAAAGGATCTAATATCTCTTATACAAGAATATATAGATGTCTTCGCCTGGAATTACGAGGACATGCCTGGACTTGATCCTCGAGTGGCTATGCATCGCCTCAACATTAATACGGACGTAAAGCCGGTCAAACAACAACAGCGACGGTTTCCGTCCAGAAGTAATGGAGGCAATTCAATCAGAAGTCAGAAAGCTTATAGATTCTGGTTTCATTAAGGAAGAACAACATCCTGATTGGGTAGCCAACATCGTCCCCGTTGCTAAAGAGAACGGAAAGATCCGGATCTGCATTGATTTTCGGATCTAAACGAGGCCTGTCCCAAGGACGATTCCCACTTCCAATCACAGATGTCATGATTGACAATACGTGTGGATTCGAGCGAATGTCCTTCATGGATGGATTTCAGGATATAATCAAATCAAAATGTATCCTGACGACGAAAAACATACCTCTTTCAGGACACCACTGGGGGTATACTGTTACAACCGTCATGCCCTTCGGACTAAAGAATGCAGGGGCGACATATCAAAGGGCCATGAATGTCATTTTCCCGAACACATGCGCAAAACGGTGGAATGCTATGTTGACGACATCGTAGTAAAAAGTCGCGCTAAAGGTGATCATATAACTGATTTAAAGGTTGTCTTCGACATCATGCGGACCCATCAGTTGAAGATAAACCCCACCAAATCCTTCCTGGGGGTGGCCAGTGGCATATTCCTAGGATTTGTCGTAACCTCCATGGGGATTCATTTGGACCCGAAAAAGGTTCGCGCTATCCAGGAGATGCAACCTCCGAGAAACCTCAAGGAGCTCAGGGGATTGCAAGGACGATTGGCGTACATCCGAAGGTTTATCTCAAATCTCTCCGGAAGATGCCAACCCTTCACCAAATTAATGAAGAAGGGTGTTTTCGTTCATTTGGGACAACGCTTGCCAGCAAGCATTTGAGGAAATTAAACAGTACCTCACACAACCGCCAGTCCTTGCAGCTCCGGTGTCTGGAAAACCTTTCCTGATATACGTCCGAGCAATGGATCATTCTTTAGGAGCTTTACTAGCTTAGAACGATGATCAAGGACGAGGCAAGCAATCTACTATTTGAGTAGAACAATGATCGGGGCCGAACATCGATACAACCCGATCGAGAAGGAATGTTTTGGCATTGGTGTTTGCTGTTCAGAAAATGTGACATTATTTGGTAGGCCAAACTATAAATATCATATCAAAAGTCAACCCTTTGAGGTTACTCATGACAAAGCCTTCATCGTTAAATGGCCGACTGGCAAAATAGGCTATATTGCTATCCCAATATGAATGCATTTTTTACCACAAAACCGTGAGGAACAAGCGGTGGTGGATTTTCTGGCTGAGCATCCAGATCCGAGGGCACTCAAACTTTACGAGGATCTCCCAGATGAGGTCGTTGAAGTCTGCCTGACCTAGACATTTTTCGAAAGGCAAGTGTGGCAACTTTTCTTGACGGTGCATCGAGAACAAGCCTAAAGGGACATATAGTAGCGGGGGTAGGGGTAGTACTCGTCTCCCACAGAACTATGTGATTCTCGAGCCGTCTCGTTAACTGAGCCTTGTTCCAACAATGTAGCGGAGTACAATGCCCTCTTGATTGGGATGCAACTCGCCGATGAGATTGGCGTTAAAATCTCGAGGCATATGGTGATTCTAAACTTATCGTCAGCCAAGTTCGCGGAGAGTTGATTAAGCTTCTACCTGCACACAAAATACGAAATTACAGAACTTAAAAATAAAGATGTGCAAGTGCTCAATTCTACCGCGATAGCAAGTGACTATGCGGGTCGTGATCCACAAGGAGGGTTTGCGATAGAAGCTTTCAAGGTTTTTTATTGAAATCTTAATGAAGAAAAAACGAAAGTTCTTCTTTGTTTTAAGAAATGAAAATGAAAAAGAGTTATGTTAAGTTAGAAAGAAAGCGATAGATGAAGAAGGTGGAGAAAATCAGGTAACGATGAAAGAGATTATGTACAAATGAGTTGGGAAAGAAATGATTTGGAAGATTTGGAAGATGTTGTGATCTATACTAAAGAATAAAAAAAAGAAAGAGGTTGAAGAAATACTTACCTAATTTGATTGATGACTTAACTGGAAACCTTGCATGTTCTACCTTGATTGGAGGCATTCAACGCATAGATCATAGGATCGAGCTCAATCCCCGTTCGCATTATATCATCAAGCGGCGTAAGAATGAAGTGATACGGATCTTGAGGAGGAGAACGTCTTCATAAACTATCGTTGGCACTCACACAACATCATTATACTTATGCTTCTGGATTTACTTGCAAGCTCATCAAAAACAAAGAGGTAAAGTAGAAAGAGGAATGAGGAAACAAATGGAAATATGAACATAAAAACATTTACCTTTATTACTTGCAGAAACAATGGAAGAAAGGAGGAGGGTACATCGGTGTCACTCTCAACATCAGCCTCTCTCTCTTACTTACATGAATCTTCATCTAACCTAAGCTTACATACAAATTACATAAAAAAAAAGAAAAACCTAAACTAAGAAATGGAAAACTAGTTTAAATCCTATCTCTGCATGGTCCTACCCTTTTGCTCAGCTAAAACCAGTATTTATAGAAAAACCTAAAGGAGAAGATCCCAGGAAGATTGGGGGATCTCCTGGTCTGATGTATTTCCGTATCTTCTTCTGATTTTCTTGTTTTTTTGCTTCAAAAGTTGACAAAACAGCCTTTGATTGTGCTTGATTCAGGGAGGATTCTCCTTATATGCCAAGATTTTGCCTAATTTCTTCATCTTGATTCAGGGAGGATTCTTCTCAAGCTTCCTTATATGCCAAGATTTTGTCCTGATTTCTTCATCTTGATTCAGGGAGGATT
>JAVJIF010023432.1:0-21460 GCA_038442645.1 Agave tequilana
ATATATATATATATATATATATATATATATATATATATATATATATATATATATATATATATATATAGCCATTTTCTTGCATTGTTGTTATCATTAGTGCGTATCAATTGCATGTTAAAACTCTGCATTAGCGTTTGACCAAATTAAACTTATTTCTGTACTTAATTTGAAAGTTTGATCAAAAGTCAATTTTTTAGCCCCGACTTGCCTAAAGTAGGCCTTATAAGAGCCAAATAAGGCCCAAACAGGGAGAAAACTTGATTTTAAATAGCCGGAAACGGTAGTACAAAGCTTCTATATTCAATTACTATTAATAAACTTGTTTCTAGCCTTAATCTGAAAGCTTGACGAAAAGTCAAACTTTCAGTCCCGATTGGCCTAAATTAGGCTTTATAAGAACGGAATAGGCCCAAAAAGGAGAGAGAACATGTTTTCAAGAGCCGAGAGTAGTATTACATAGTAATTTTATATAAATTCAAACCTTCAGCCTTGATTGGCCTGAATGAGGCATTATAAGAGCCAAATAGGATCCAAACAGGAGGAGAATGTGGTTTTCAAGAGCTGTGAGTGGTATTGCATAGTTTTATATCTAATTACTACTAATTAACCTTGTTTCTAGCGTTAATTAAAAGTTTTACCAAAAGTCAAACTTTCAGCCCCGATTAGCCATAGGGTCCAAATAAAGAGAAATGCAGTTTTTAATAGCCACGAGTATATTACATTGTTTTTATGTATAATTATCACTATTAAACTTGTTTCTAGTTTTTATTAGAAAGTTTTACCAAAAGTTAAACTTTCAGCCTCGACTGCTTGAACCAGGTCTTATAAGAGCCGAGAAGGCCCAAACGGGGAGAAAATATGGTTTTTAAGAGCTGAGAGTAGTATCACATCGTGTATATGCATAACACTACTAATTAAACTTGTTTCTATTTTTGATTTAGAGGTTTGACTAAACGTCAAACTTTCAACCCGAATTGGCCTGAATTAGGCCTTATAAGAACCCAATAGGGTTGAAATGGGGAGAAAATATAGTTTTTAAGAGCTGGGGGTAGTATTACATAGTTTTTATATATAATTACTACTAATTAAACTTGATTCTAATCTTAATTGGGAAGTTTGATGAAAAGTCAAACCTTTAGCCCTTATTGGCCTTAACTAGGCCTTATTAGAGCCAAATAGGGCCCAAATGAAAGGAAAATATTGTTGTCAAGAGCTGAGAGTGTTATTACATAGTTTCTATATACAATTACAGCTAATTAACCTTATTTCTAGTGCTAATTGAGAAGTTTGATCAAAAGTCAAAATTTTAGCCCCGAATTGGCCAGGACTAAGTTGTATATGAGCCGAATAGGTCCCAAACGGGGAGAAAAATGAAGTTTTCAATAACTCAAAGTACTATTACATTGTTTTTATGTATAATTACTACTAATTAAACTTGGTTCTTTTCTTAACTGAGATTTTCACTAAAACTCAAACTTTCAGCCCTGATTGGCTAGAGCTAGGCCTTATAAGAGCAGAGAATAGGGTCCAAATGGGGAGAAAACATGGTTTTCAAGAGCTGGGAGTAGTATCACATAGTTTGTATGTGTAACCACAACTAATTCAATTTGTCTCTATTCTTAAGTTGAAAGTTTGACCAAAAGTTAAACTTTTCAGCCCCGATTGGCCTGAATTATACCTTATATGAGCCGAATTGGACCCAAACTGGAGGAAAATATGGTTCCGAGAGCTACGAGTGGTGTTACATAGTTTCTATGTACAATTACTGCTAATTATCGCTGTTTCTTATGTTAATTGGGTATTTTTACCAAAAGTCAAACTTTAACCCTGATTGGACTGAACTAGGCCTTATAAGATACGAAAAGGGCCCAAACAGGGACAAAATGAGATTATCCAGAGCCGGGAGTAGTATTACATAATTTTTATATATAATTACTTCTAATTAAACTTTCTTCTAGTCTTAATTTGGAAGTTTGATTAAAAGTCAAACTTTCACACTGATTGGCCTGAACTAGGAGCCAGATATAGTTTAAAAAGGGAGAAAACATGATTTTAAAGAGCCGAGAGTAGTATTACATAGTTTCTATATGCAGTTACTACTATTAATCTTGTTTCTAGTCTTAATCTGAAAATTTGACTTTTGTCAAACTTTCAGCTCTGGTTGGCCTGAACTAGGCCTTATAAGAGCCGAATGAGACCAAACGGTAGGAAAACATAGTTTTCAAGTACCGTGAATGGTATTACGTAGTTTCTATGTACAAGTACTACAAATTAGCCTTATTTCTAATATTAATTAGAAAATTTAACTAAAAGTCAAATTTTAAACCCTGATTAGCCTGAACAGGGCCTTATTAAAGCAAATAGGATCCAAACGGGGAGAAAATGCAGCTTTCACGAGACAGGAGTACTTTTACATTGTAACTTTGTATAATTACTACTAATTAAACTTGTTTCAGGTCTTAATTTAGATGTTTGACCGAAAGTCAAATCTTGAACCCTTATGGGCCTGAATTATGCCTTGTAAGAGCCGAATAGGGCTCAAACGGTAGGAAATATTATTTCAAAAGCTGAAAGTGGTATTACATTGTTTCTATATATAATTACTACTAATTAACCTAAGTTCTAATTTTAATTAGAAAGTTTGACTAAAAGTCAAACTTTCAACTCTGATTGGTCTGAACTGGCCTTATAAGAGCCAAATAGGGCCCAGACAGGGAGAAAACATGGTTTTCAAGAGCTGAGAGTAGTATCATATAGTTTTTATGTATAATTTTGATTAATTAAACTTGTTTATATTCTTAATTTGAAATTTTTTCAAAAAAATTAAACTTTTAGCCTCGATTGACCTAAATTAGGTCATATAAATAAGAGCTAAAAAGGGGCCAAACCAGAGGAAAACATGGTTTTCTAGAGCTGAGAGTTGTATTACATAGTTTCTATGTAAATTACTACTATTTTATCTAGTTTCTATTTTAATTGAGAAGTTTGACTAAAAGTCAAACGTTCAGCCCCGATTGGTCTAAACGAGGCCTTATAAGAACCGAAAAAGGCCCAATCCGGGAGAATATGCTATTTTCAGGAGCTAGGAATAGTATTATATAGTTTTTATGTATAATTACTACTAATTAAACTTGTTTCTAGTCTTAATTGAAAAGTTTGACCAAAGTCAGACTTTCAGTCTCAATTTCCCTGAACTAGGCCTTATATAAGACAGAGAGAAAACAAGGTTTTTAAAGAGGTAGGAGTATTATTACATAGTTTCTATGTACAATTGTGGCTAATTAATCTTGTTTCTAGTGTTAATTAGAAAGTTTGACCAAAAGTCAAACTTTCAGCCCCGATTGGCCTGAATTAGACCTTATAAGAGCCGAAAAGCGCCCAATCTGGTGAAACTACGGTTTTCAAGAGCTGGGAGTAGTTACATTGTTTTTATATATAATTACTACTAATTAAATTATTTTCTGGCCTTAATTAGAGAGTTTGATCAAAAGTCACTCTTTCAGCCCAGATTGGCCTGAGCTAGGCCTTAAAAAAGCTAAATATGACCTAAACAGGGAAAAAAATATAGTTTAGGAGCTAGGAGTAGTATTATATAGTTTTTATATACAATTACTACTAATTAAACTTGTTTGTACTATTAATCAGGAAGTTCGTCTAAAAAGTCAAACTTTCAGGCTCGATTGGCCTGAACTAAGCATTATAAGGGCAGAATAGGACTTAAACAAGGAGAAAACATGCTTTCAAGAGCCGAGAGTAGTATTACATAGTTTTTATATATAATTACTACTAATTAAACTTGTTTCTATTCTTTATTGGGAAGTTTGATAAAAACTCAAATCTTCAGCCCAGATTGGCTTGAACTAGGCATTATGAAAGCCGAATAAGGCTCAAACAGGGAGAAAACATCTTTTCACGAGCCGGGAGTAGTACTACATATTTTCATGTAAAATTACTACTAATTAAACTTGTTTCTATTCTTAATAGGAAAGTTTGACCAAAAGTCAAATCTTGAGCTTCAATTGGCCTCAACTAGGCATTATAAGAGCCGAACATGACCCAAACGAGAGGAAAATATAGTTTTCAAGAGCCGTGAGTGGTATTACATAGTTTCTATATGCAATTACTACTAAATAATTGTTTCTAGTGTTAACTAGTTTAACTTATTTTAGGATTATTTGAGAATTTTTATCAAAAGTCAAATTTCAGCCCGGATTGGCCTGAACTAGGCCTTATAAGAGACGAATGAGGACCAAACTGGAGGAAAAAAAGGTTTACAAGGGACGTGAATGGTATTATATATTTTCTATGTATAATTACTACTAATTAACTTTGTTTCTAGTGTTAATTAGAAAGTTTGACCTAGAGTCAAACTTTCAGCCCCGATTGGCCTGAATTAGGGAATATATGAGCTGATTAGGGCCCAAACGGGAAAAAAATGAGGTTTTCAAGAGCGAGAGTAGTATTACATAGTTTTTATGTGCAATTACCACTAATTAAACTATTTTCTAATCTTAATATGAAAGTTTGACCAAAACCCAAACTTTCGGTTCTTATTGGCATGAACTAGGCCTTATAAGATCTGAATGGGGCTAAACGGGAGAAAAACATGGTTTTCAAGTGCTGAGAGTGGATTATAGAGTTTCTATGCACAATTATTACTAATTAACCTTGTTTCTTATGTTAATTAGGAATTTTGATCACAAGTCAAACTTTCATTCCTGATTAGCCTGAACTAGTCCTCATAAGAGCCAATTAGGGCTCAAACGAGGTTTTCAAGAGCCAAGAGTAGTAAAACATAGTTTTTATATATAATTACTATTAATTAAACTAATTTTTAGTCTTAATTGGGAAGTTTTACTAAAAGTCAAACTTTCAACCCTGTTAACCTGAATTAGGCCTTATAAGAGCCAATTAGGGTCCAAACGGGAAGAAAATGAGGTTTTTAAGTGCCGGGAGTAGTATGACATAGTTTCATGTATAATTACTACTAATTAAACTAGTTTCCAGTCTTAATTGGGAAGTTTAGTAAAAGTTAAACTTTCAACCCCAATTGGCCTGAATTAGGCCTTATAAGAGCCGATTAGGCCCCAAACGAGGAGAAAACGTGGTTTTCAAGAGCCCATAGTAGTATGACAGTGTTTTTATATATAATTACTACTAATTAAACTTGTTTCTAGTTTTTATTGGGAAGTTTGACCAATAATCAAACTTTCAACACCGATTGGCCTGAACTAGGCCTTATAAGAGCCGAATGGGACCAAACGGGAGGAAAACATGATTTTTAACGGCCGTCAATGGTATTACTTAGTTTCTATGTACAATTAATACTAATTAACCTTGTCTCTAGTAAGTTCGACCAAAAGTTGTTTCAGCCCCAATTGGCCTGAACCAGTCCTTATAATAGCCACCCAAACGAGGAGAAAATAAAGTTTTCAAGAGCTAAAAGTATTAATACATAGTTTTTATGCATAATTACTACGATTAAACTAGTTTCTAGTCTTAATTGGAAAGTTTTATCAAAAATTAAACTTTCTGCCCCGATTGGCCTGGACTAGGCTTTATAATAGCCGAATAGGAACCAAATGGGAGGAAAATATGATTTTCAAGGGTCGTGAATGGTATTGCATAGTTCTATGTACAATTACTTCTGATTAACCTAATTTCTTTTGTTAATTTGGAAGCTTAACCAAAAGTCAAACTTTAAAGCCCTGTTAACCTGAACTAGGCCTTATTAGAGCTGAATAGGGTCCAAATGGGGAGAAAATGTAGTTTTCAAGAGCAGCGAGTAGTATTACATAGTTTTTATGTATAATTCCTACTAATTAAACTTGTTTCTAGTCTTAATTGGAAAGTTTGACCAAAGTCAGACTTTCTGTCCCGATTGCCCTAAATTAGGCCTTATATGAGCCGAATATGACCTAAATAGATAAAACATGATTTTAAAGCGCCAGGAGTATTATTACATAGTTTCTATGTAGAATTGTGGCTAATTAATCTTGTTTCTAGTGTTAATTGGAAAATTTGACAAAGAGTCAAACGTTCAGCCCTGATTGGCTTGAACTAGGCCTTATAAGAGCCGAAAAGGGCCAAATCGGGGAGAAACTAGGGTTTTCAAGAGCTGGGAGTAGTATTACATAAATTTTATGTATAATTACTACTAATTAAACTTGTTTCTGGCCTTAATTGGAGATTTTGATCAAAAGTCACTCTTTCCGCCCAGATTGGCCTAAGCTAGGCCTTTAAAAAGTCGAATATGACCTAAACAGGGAGAAAATATTGTTTAGGAGCTAGGAGTAGTATTACATAGTTTCTATATACAATTACAACTAATTAATTTGTTTCTACTATTAATCAGCAAGTTCGTATAAAAGTCAAATTTTCAGGCTCGATTGGCCTGAACTAGGCATTATAAGAGCAGAATAAGACTCAAACAAGGAGAAAACATACTTTCAAGAGTCGGGAGTAGTATTACATAGTTTTTATGTATAATTACTATTAATTAAACTTGTTTCTATACATAGTTTTTATGTATAATTAAACTTGTTTCTATACTTTATTGGGAAGTTTAATAAAAAGTCAAATCTTCAGCCCGATTGGCCAGAACTAGGCATTAGAAAAGCCGAATAGAGTTCAAACAGGGAGAAAATATCTTTTCAAGAGCCGAGAGTAGTACTACATAGTTTTCATGTAAAATTACTATTAATTAAATTTGTTTCTATTCTTAATAGGAAAGTTTGACCAAAAGTCAAATCTTCAGCCCCGACTGGCCTCAACTGGGCATTATAAGAGCCGAACATGACCCAAACGAGAGGAAAATATGATTTTCAAGAGACGTGAGTGGTATTACATAGTTTCTATATGCAATTACTACTAAATAACCTTGTTTCTAGTGTTAACTAGTATAACTTGTTTTAGGATTATTTGAGAATTTTTGCCAAAAGTCAAATTTCAGCCCTGATTGGCCTGAACTAGGCCTTATAAGAGACGAATGGGGACAAACTGGAGGAAAACAAGGTTTAAAAGGGACGTGAATGGTATTACATAGTTTCTATGTATAATTACTACTAATTAACTTTGTTTCTAGTGTTAATTGGAAAGTTTGACCTAGAGTCAAACTTTCAGCCCCGATTGGCCTGAACTAGGCAATATAGAGCTGACTTGGGGCCCAAACGGGATAAAAATGAGGTTTTCAAGAGCCGAGAGTAGTATGACATAGTTTTTATGTGCAATTACCACTAATTAAACTATTTTCTAGCCTCAATATGAAAGTTTGACCAAAACCCAAACCTTCAGTTCTTATTAGCCTGAACTAGGCCTTATAAGAGCTGAATGGGGCCAAACGGGAGAAAAACATGATTTTCAAGTGCTGAGAGTGGATTATAGAGTTTCTATGCACAATTATTACTAATTAATCTTGTTTCTTATGTTAATTTAGAATTTTGATCAAAAGTCAAACTTTCAGTCCTGATTGGCCTGAACTAGGCCTTGTAAGAGCCGATTAGGGATCAAACAATGTTTTTAAGAGCCGAGAGTAGTAATACATAGTTTTTATGTATAATTACTTTTAATTAAACTAGTTTCTAGTCTTAATTGAGAAGTTTTACTAAAAGTCAAACTTTCAACCTCGATTGGCCTGAATTAGGCCTTATAAGAGCTGATTAGGGCCCAAACGAGGAGAAAATGAGGTTTTCAAGTACCGGGAGTAGTATGACATAGTTTCATGTATAAAATTACTACTAATTAAACTAGTTTCCAGTCTTAATTGGGAAGTTTACTAAAAGTTGAACTTCAACCCCAATTGGCCTGAATTAGGCCTTATAAGAGCCATTAGGGCCCAAACGAGGAGAAAACGTGGTTTTCAAGAGCCCGAAGTAGTATGACAGTGTTTTTATGTACAATTACTACTAATTAAACTTGTTTCTAGTTTTTATTGGAAAGTTTGACCAAAAATCAAACTTTCAACACCGATTGGCCTGAACTAGGCCTTATAAGAGTCAAATGGGACCAAACGGGAGAAACATAGTTTTTAAGGGCCGACAATGGTATTACGTAGTTTCTATGTACAATTAATATTAATTAACCTTGTCTCTAGTAAGTTCGACCAAAAGTTGTTTCAGCCTCAATTGGCCTGAACTAGTCCTTATAAAACCCACCCAAATAAGGAGAAAATAAAATTTTCTAGAGCTAAAGAGTATTAATACATAGTTTGCAATAGCTGGGAGTAGTATTTCATAGTTATTATATATAATTGCTACTAACAAAACTTGTTTCTAGTCTTAATTGTGAAATTTGATTAAAAGTCACTCTTTCAGCCCCGATTGGCTTCAACTAGGACTTATAAGAGCCGAAAATGACCTAAACAGGGAGAGAACATTGTTTTAAAGAGCCAGGAGTTGTATTACATAGTTTCTATATACAATTACTACTAATTAAACTTGTTTCTACTATTAATAAGGAAGTTTGTCCAAAAGTCAAACTTTCAGCCCCTATTGGCCTGAACTAGGTATTATAAGAGCATAGTATGGCTCAAACAAGGAGAAAACATGTTTTCAAGAGTCGGGAGTAGTATTATATAGTTTTTATATATAATTACTACTAATTAAATATGTTTCTATTCTTAATTGTGAAGTCTAACCAAAAGTCAAATTTTCATTCCCGATTGGCCTAAACTAGGCATTCTAAGAGCCGAATAGGACTCAAACAGGGAGAAAATATGTTTTCAGGAGTCAAAAGTAGTATTACATAGTTTTTATGTATAACCACTACTAATTCAATTTGTTTCTATTCTTAAGTTGGAAGTTTGACCAAAAGTTTAACTTTTCAGTCCCGAATGACCTGAATTATGCCTTATATGAGCCGAATTGGGCCCAAATTGGAGGAAAATATGGTTTCAAGAGCTGAGAGTGGTGTTACTTAGTTTCTATGTACAATTACTGCTAATTATCCTTATTTCTTGTGTTAATTGGGTATTTTTACCAAAAGTCAAACTTTAACTCCAATTGGGTTGAATTAGGCCTTATAAGATACGAAAAAAGGGCCTAAACAGGGACAATATGTGATTATCCAGAGCGGGAGTAGTATTACATAGTTTTTATATATAATTACTTCTAATTAAATTTTCTTATAGTCTTAATTGGAAAGTTTGATCAAAAGTCAAACTTTCACCCCGATTGGCCTGAACTAGGAGCCAGATATAGCTTAAATAGGGAGAAAACTTTATTTTAAAGAGCCGAGAGTAATATTATATAGTTTCTATATACAGTTATTACTACATAAACTTTTCTCTAGTCTTAATCTGGAAGTTTGACTTTTGTCAAACTTTCAGCCCTAGTTGGCCTGAATTAGAGCTTATAAAAGCCAAATGGGACGAAACGGGAGAAAAACATGGTTTTCAAGTGCCGTGAATGGTATTACAAAGTTTCTATGTATAAGTACTACTGATTAGCCTTATTTCTAATATTAATTGGTAAATTTGACTAAAAGTCAAATTTTAAAGCCCTGATTGGCCTGAACAAGGCCTTATAAAAGCTAAATAGGGTCCAAACGGGGAGAAAATATAGTTTTTAAGAGACGGGAGTAGTTTTACATTGTAACTTTGTATAATTACTACTAATTAAACTTTTTCAGGTCTTAATTTAGAGGTTTGACTAAAAGTCAGATCTTCAGCCCTTATGAGCCTGAATTAGACCTTGTCAGAGCTGAATAGTGCCAAAACGGGAGGAAATTTTTTTTTCAAAAGCTGAAAGTAGTATCACATAGTTTCTATGAACAATTACTACTAATTAACCTAAGTTCTAATTTTAATTAGGAAGTTTGACTAAAAGTCAAACTTTCAACCCCGATTGGCCTGAACTAGGCCAAGAGCCAAATAGGGCCCAGACAGGGAGAAAACATGGTTTTCAAGAGCCGAAAATAGTATCATATAGTTTTTATATATAATTTTGATTAATTAAACTTGTTTATATTCTTAATTTGAAATTTTTGTCAAAAAATTAAACTTTTAGCCCCGATTGACCTAAATTAGGCCATATAAGAGCTAAAATGGGCCAAACCAGAGGAAAACATGGTTTTATAGATCTGAGAGTTGTATTACATAGTTTCTTATAAAATTACTGCTATTTTTTATTGTTTCTAGTGTTAATTGAGAAGTTTGACTAATAGTCAAACGTTCAACCACGATTGGCCTGAACTAGACCTTATAAGAACCGAAAAAGGCCCAATCAGAGAGAAAATGTGATTTTCAAGAACCGAGAATAGTATTACATAGTTTTGTATATATAATTACTACTAATTAAACTTGTTTCTAGTCTTAATTAGAAAGTTTGACTAAAGTCAGACTTTCAGTCCTTATTGCCGTGAATTAGGGCCTTATATGAGCCGATTATGACCTAAACAGAGAGAAAATATGCTCTTAAAGAGCTACGGGTTTTATTACATAATTTCTATGTACAATTGTGGATAATTAATCTTATTTGTACTGTTAATTGGAAAGTTTAGCCTAAAGTTAAACGTTCAGCCCCGATTGGCCTGAACTAGGCCTTCTAATAGCCAAAAAGGGCCCAATCGGGAGAAACTACAATTTTCAAGAGCTAGGATAGTATTACATAGTTTTTATGTATAACTACTACTAATTAAACTTGTTTCTAGCCTTAATTGGAGAGTTTGATCAAAAGTCACTCTTTCAGCTTAGATTGGCCTGAGCCTAGGCCTTTAAAAAACTGAATATGACCTAAACAGGGAGAAAATATTGTTTAGGAGATAGGAGTAGTATTACATAGTTTCTATATATAATTACTACTAATTAAACTTATTTACTATTAATCAGGAAGTTCGTCTAAAAGTCAAACTTTCATGCTTGATTAGCCTGAACTAGGCATTATAAGAGCAGAATAAGACTCAAAAAAGGAGAAAACATGCTTTCAAGAGCCAGGAGTAGTATTACTTAGTTTTTATGTATAATTACTACTAATTAAACTTGTTTCGACTCTTTATTGGAAGTTTGATAAAAAAAAGTCAAATCTTTAGCCCTGATCAATGCCTGAACTAGGCATTATGAAAGCTGAATAGGGCTCAAAATAGGGAGAAAACATCTTTTCAAGAGCCAGGAGTTGTACTACATAGTTTTCATGTAAAATTACTACTAATTAAACTTGTCTCTATTCTTAATAGGGAAGTTTGACCAAAAGTGAAATCTTCAGCCCTGATTGGCCTCAACTGGGCATTATAAGAGCCAAACATGATCCAAACAATAGAAAAAATATGGTTTTCAAGAGCCGTGAGTGGTATTAAGTAGTTTCTATATGCAATTACTACTAAATAACCTTGTTTCTAGTGTTAATTGGATGTTTGATAATTAGAAGTTTGACCAAAACTCAAATTTCAGCCCCGATAAGCGTGCACTATGCCATTTAAGAGTTGAATAGGTACTAAATGGGGAGAAATTGAGGTTTTCAAGAGCTAGGAGTAGTATTACGTAGTTTTTAGATATAACTACTATAAATTAAACTTATCTCTGTAGTTAATTTGAAAGATTGATCAAAAGTCAAATTTTTAACCCCGACTAGCCTGAAGTAGCCTTATAAGAGTCTAATAGAGCCTAAACAGAGAGAAAATATGTCTTTAAAGAGCCGGGAAAAGTATTACATAGTTTTTATATACAATTACTATTAATTAAACTTGTTTCTAACCTTAATCTGAATGTTTGACTAAAAGTCAAATTTTCAGCCCGATTGGCCTGAAACGAGGCTTTATAAAAACCGAATAGGGCCTAAAAGGGGAGAAAACATGTTTTCAAGAGCCGAGAGTAGTATTAATTAGGTTTTATTTATAAATACTACTAATTAAATTTGTTTCTATTCTTAATTAGAAAGTTTGACAAAAGTCAAATCTTCAGCCCTGATTGGCTTGAATGAGGCATTATAAGAGCCAAATAGGACCCAAACAGGAGGAAAATATGATTTTCAGGAGTCGAGAGTAATATCACATAGTTTCTACGCATAACTACTACTAAATTAAACTTGTTTCTATTTTTAATTTGAAAGCTTAACCAGAAGTGAAATTTTCAGCCCCAATTGACTGAACTAGGCCTCATCAGAGCCAAACAGGACTCAAACGGGCGGAAAATATGATTTTCAAGAGCAAAAAGTGGTATTACATTTCTTCGATGTATAATTATTGTTAATTAACATTGTTTCTAGTATTAATTAGGGAGTTTGATTAAAAGTCAAACTTTCACTCCGATTGGCATGAACTAGGCCTTATAAGAGCCGAATATGACCTAAACGGGAGAGAAAACTTGTTTTGAAGTGGTGGGAATAGTATTACATAGTTTCTATGTACAATTTCGACTAATTAAACTAGTTTGTAGTCTTAATCTAGAAGTTTGACCAAAAGTCAAATTTTGAGCCCTGATTGGCCTTATCTACGCATTCTAAGAGCCGAATAGGGCCCAAACAGGGAGAAAACATGACTCTCAAAGGCCAGAAGTAGTATTACGTAATTTATATATCAATTACTACTAATCAACCTTGTTCTAGTGTTAATTGAAAGTTTAACAAAAGTTTAAACTTTCTACATGGATTAGTCAGAACTAGGCTATATAAGAGCTAAATAGGGCCTAAAAAGGGGAGAAAATGAGGTTTTTATGAGCTGAGATTAGTATTAAAAAGTTATTATGTATAACCACTATAAATTAAACTTTTTCTATTTTTAATTTTGAAGGTTGACCGTAAGTCAAACTTTCAACCCCGATTGATGAGAGCTAGGCCTTATAAGAGTCAAAATGGGACCAAACGGGAGGAAAACATGGGTTTTAAGTGTTGTGAATGGTATTACATAATTTCTATGTAAAATTACTACTAATTAATCTTGTTTCTAGAGTTAATGAGAAGTTTAACGAAGAGTCAAACTTTCAGCTATGATTGGCCTGAACTAAGTCTTATAAGAGCAGAATAGGGTCCATACTGGAAGAAAATACAGGTTTTAAAAGGCGAAAGTGGTATTACATAATTTTTTTTATATAATTACTACTAATTAAACTTGTTCTAGACTTAATTCGAAAGTTTGACCCAAAGTCAAACCTTCTGCCCTTATTGGCCTGAACTAGGCCTTGTAAGAGTCAAATAAGGCCCAAACGAAAGACGAACATAATTTTAAAGAGCTGAGAGTGGCATTTATATATTTTCTATGTAACTAATTAATCTTGTTTCTACTGGAGGAAAAAATAGTTTCGAGAGCTGAGAGTAGTGTTACATGTTTCTATGCACAATTACTGCTAATTATCCTTATTTCTTGTGTTAATTGGGTATTTTGAACAAAAGTCAAACTTTTAACCCCGATTGACTTGAACTAGGCCTTATAAGATACGAATAAGGCCCAAAGAGGAACAAAATATGATTATCCCGAGACGGGAGTCGTATTACATAGTTTTTATATATATTTACTTCTAATTAAACTTGTTTCTAGTCTTATTTGGGAAGTTTGATCAAAAGTCAAACTTTCACCCCGATTGGCCTGAACTAGGAGCCGGATATGGCGTAAACAGGGAGTAAACTTGATTTTAAAGAGCCGCGAGTAGTATTTCATAGTGTTATATATAATTACTACTACTTAAACTTGTTTCTATTTTTAATCTGGAAGTTTGACTTTTGTCAAACTTTCAGCCTCTGGTTGGCCTGAACGAGGCCTTATAAGAGCTGAGTTAGGGACCAAACAGGAGAAAAAATGTTATATATAATTACTACTAATTAAATTTGTTTCAAGTTTAATTTAGAAGTTTGACCAAAAGTCAAATCTTCATCTCTATTAGCCTGAACTAGGTCTTATAAGAGCGTAATAGGGCCAAAACGGGAGGAAATATGGTTTTCAATAGCTTAAAGTGGTATTATATGGTTTCTATATACATTACTACTAAATAACCTAGAGTCTATTTTTAAGTGGGAAGTTTAACTAAAAGTCAAACTTTTAACCCCCATTGGCCTGAACTGGTCTTATAAGAGCCAATTAGGGCCCAGACAGGGAGAAAAACATGGTTTTCAAGAGCCGAGAGTTATATCACATAGTTTTTATATATAATTTCAATTAATTAAACTTGTTTATATTGTTAATTTTTTTTTAAGAAATCAAATTTTTAGCCCCGATTGACCTAAACTAGGCCATATAAGAGCTAAAAAGCGACCAGATCGGAGGAAAACATGATTTTCAAGAGCTGAGAGTTGTATTACATAGTTTCTATGTAAAATTACTGCTATTTTATCATCTAGAATTATTTTGAAAGTTTGACCAAAAGTCAACGTTCAGCCCTGATTGGCCCGAACTAGGCCTTATAAGAGCTGAAAAAGGCCCAATCGGGGAGAAAATGCGATTTTCAAGAACTAGGCGTAGTATTACATAGTTTTTATGTACAGTTACTACTATTTAAACTTGTTTCTAGTCTAAATTGGGAAGTTTAATCAAAGTCAGACTTTCATTCCCGATTGGCCTGAACTAAGCCTTATATGAGCTGAATATGACCTAACAGAGAGAAAATATGATTTAAAGAGCTAGGAGTAGTATTGCATAGTTTCAATGTACAATTGGTGCTAATTAACCTTATTTCTAATGTGAATTGAAAAGTTCAGCAAAAAGTCCAACCTTATTTCTAATTAACCTTAATTTGAAAGTTTGACTAAAGTCAAACTTTCAGCCCCGATTGGCCTGAGTACCATACAAGGGCTGATTGAGGCTAGACCTGCACAAAAAATACGGATTTTCAGATCTTATAATAAAAACGTGCAAGTGCTCAATACTTCCGCTATAGCAAGGGCTTAATGCGGGTCGTGATCCACAAGGAGGGTTGCGATGGAAGCTTTATATGTGTCTTATTGAAATCTTATGAAATAAGCGAAGGTTCTTCTCTGTTTTAAAGTTAAGAAAAGAAAAAGAAAGTTAATGGTTAAAGTTAAGAAGAAGGCGAGAGATGAAGAAGGTGGAAAATCAGAAAACGATGAAAAGCGACTATATACAATGAAGTGAGAAGAATGAAAACGATTTGGAAGAAGTGTTGGTGATCTATACTAAAGAAAGAAAAGAAAGGAAAGGAAAGAAAAGGAAGGTATACTTACCTAGGTTGATGATGACTTACTTGGAAACCTTTTTGCAAGTTCTACCTTTTTGCTTCGGAGGCGTTCAACGCATAGATCATAAACTCGAGCTCGGTCCCCGTGCACATTATATCGTCAAGCATAAGAAGAACGAAGTGATGCGAGCTTGGAAGAGGAGAACGTCTTCATGAACTATCGCTGGCTCTCACGTAGCATCGGTGTACTTGCTTTGGAGTTCACTTGTAGACTCAAACCATACAACCAAGGTGAAGTAGAAGAGGAAAACGAAAAGCAAAGCGAAAGAAAGGAAAGTAAAGAAACGAACATAAATGAAAGTTTACCTTTATTGCTTACTGAGACAATGAAAGAAAGGAGGAGGAGTACATCTGGTGTCACTCTCAACATCATCTCTCTCTCTTACTTACATGAATCATCATCTAACCTAAGCTACATACAAGTTACATAAAAAAAAGAAAAGAAAAACCTAACCTAGAAATGAAAAAGCTTGGCTAAGTCCTATCTCTGCATTCGTCCCTTTTTTCTCTGCTGAAAGGGGTATTTATAGCCAAAAACCAACAAATCCGATCCCGGACGTGGGAACTTGGGGGAGCAAAGCTCCCCCAACTGACTTCAGTTGGCCGCAGAATTGCGGCTGGGCCGCAATTCTGCGGCACTGGTGTGGCCAGGTGGCCACACCAAGAGGGGGGAGCTTCCTGGGGTGAAGGGCTTTTCGCAATCTGGTTGATTTTCTTGTTTCTTCTTCAACCACTGACTGAATCAGCATTTGATTTTCTTGGCTCCGATTCTCGATTCAAGGAGGGATTTTCTCAACTCCTTGATAGTCCAGATTTCTTCACTTCGAGTTTATTCTGAATTAATTCAGAATAAAGTGGGCTTTTGGGCTTGTTCCTCATTTATTTCTTTGAGCATTTGGGCCTACATTTAGCAAAGAAAAAGACAATTATTAATATCATTTATTAGCAAACAAGTATGGTAAAGTGACAACATAATGCAATGTATGTGACAAATCACACCCCCACACTTATCTTTTGCTCGCCTCGAGCAAAACATTAGACTAACTTGAATCAATTATTAGACCACTTTCGCAAGTCACTCGATTGCACTGAGCATGTGCAACAAGCCGTTAAACCTCTAGGTCACCCCTAGAGGACGAGTTTTGTCTCGTGAGGGTTTCAGCGGATTACACCCACAAAATCCATAAAGAAAGGGAAACAAAGAGTTAGTATTTTCGAAAAGCATTTTGAAAGAGAAAAATATTTGGCACATAATTGTAAGATCTAAGCAATCTATAAGTTATAGGAAAACTTAATTTTTCATTCCTAAACTTAGTCTCTATTCAAAAAATTGTTATCAAATTAAAGTAAGGAGTCAAATTGTACTTCTCATCTAGTCTATTACTTTATCCTAAGTCATATGCACTTGTGACTGTGAAAATTTTGACTAAGGGTTCATTAATTCTAACTCTTATGCCTTATTTATTTATATATACTTTTTTTTTGTGGTATATTCTTAGTTAATTAGGCTTCTAGTCTGCCCATGTAATGAGCCTCTAATCGATGACCCAAACCAAATGGTCTTAGGGCACCAGGTGAGAAACACACCCCCAAGGACTTAAGGACTCGAGCAAACAAGGCCACAAAACTAAGGATTTTATTATATGAATCCCTTTTAGGCGTGAATACTTAGGCTTTATTGGCACAAATACCCAGCTTAATCAGAGGATCTAATCATCTTTCGCATAAATACTAAGGCTTGCTTAGGCCAAAGCACCTAGCTAATCAATAATTAGACTTATCATTTTTTTCCTCAAACTTATCTAATTATCTTTCGCATAAATACTAAGGCTTGCTTAGGCCAAAGCACCTAGCTAATCAATAATAGACTATCATTTTATATATATATATATATATATATATATATTATATATATATATAATATATATATAATATTTTATAAGGCATAAGAATCTTTGTTTTTGAACCCTAAGTGTGTAAGTGTATGAAGTGTGCATATTTCATCAAGGTAAAGATCAAGACCAAATTACTTTGACAAATTTCTTCCTAACCCTAAAAATCAAACAAATAATCTTATTTTTGACCAAGTGTAAGAAATCCTAATTTGGATTTTCCTATTCCTTAAAATTAACTCAATTTCTTACAAAAATAAGTCAAAATATTGTTTCTATTTTTCAAAAAGTTTTTAAAAGTAAAGAAAAATGTCAATTTTTAATTTTTTTATTTTTTTATTTAAAGAAAAAGAAAAGTTATGTTAGACCCTCCCCCACACCTATCTCATGCATTGTCCTCAATGTATGAATTAATGCATAGATGCATGAAAAAGACGAAAGGGAAGGAAAAGGTTACCTTAAGGTGGGTGGTTCCGGTGGTGGTCTGATTGGTCCACGAAACGCGGCCCAATCAACCTTTCTTGGGTCCTCGGAGGAACCCACCAGAAATTACACTAATATAACCCATTAAAAAGATGAATCCATAAAGGATCTTTATTAAATATTTAACCCCATCTAATTTCCATATTCCATAATTGATTTCAGAGTCAAATTGTCAACCACCTCGTCCCAGAATGGAGTATGAAATGATAAAACAGTTGAGTTGGACTCAGGAAGGACAGGAAACTAATACCGACTCAGGAAGGTGACTTAAGTCAAATAAAGGTTCAGGAGTCGAAATAGGTTCAGAAATTGGGTCCAAGTCAAGAAATTGAAAACTCCAGTCCACATGTATTTTCTAACAATGGAATGTGACTTAATGTGGGTGATTCCAGTTCATGAATGATAGGTGGAGGAATTAAAACTGACTCTAAAATATTACTCAAGTTGGTAACACAACAGGAGTCAAGATTGATTCAGAAAGTTGAGTGGATCACAGATATGAGAATCTAGGTCATATATCTCATTGACTTCAATATCAAAAAATTGAGAACTTGCCAATTTGTCAATAGGATCTTCAAGAGTGTATAATTGGTCAAGTTCAATATGATCCTCACAGATGGGTGATTCAATTTCATTATGGATTGGTACAGGATCCAATGTTGACTCGGGGAAAAGATCGAAATCAGGTGAAGATACTGGAGTCATAATTGAATCAGGAAGAAGCATTGAATCACTAAGTTGGGGTTCAAATCATATTCATTCTCAAGTTCTATTTTAGGAAAAGGAAAACTTGCTAAATTCTATCAATATCTTTTTCGAAATTTGGAGTTTGGGCAAGTTCAAATGGTTGTTCTGAAATAGAATCTTGATTTCCAAAACAACATGACTCTTTGGCTCTAACAGAAGGTAAGTGACATCAGGACGGTGGGAACGTAGGGATTCGACCATCATATCTATGTCACGATTTCTAGCATTTTGAGCATGAGTCATGGATTCTAGCATCTTTCATAATTGATGGGTTCATTGTTTTGATGAAAAGATGAAGAGTTGTCTTGGAAGTGGTATTGAAATTGTGAGTCCATCAGATGTTGTGAGTGTTGTTTGGACTCACGCATACTCCGTTCCCAAAATTGATGGTTTTCTATTTTGGACTGGTGGAACTGAGTATGACTCTTGAAAATATTGTGGACTAGGGGGAGAAGGAGGACAAGGTGGTTGGAAATTATGCTCGGGGGAGGTGAATCCCACTGACTCGGTGAAGAGTTGAAATCATTATGGAAAATATAGTTATTAGATTGGGGGTATGGGTCATATTGATTCGGATAAGACCAATCCGACACACTATGTTGGTCAAAGTTATGATATGCCGGGTTGGTAATATCCGAAAATGAAGTCGGTGTGTAATATGGATTATTATTGTAGTTGAAAAAAATTATTATTATAGTCCATATCACAAAATAGAATACAAACAAATAAACAAACAAAAAAAAAAATTCTAGCCTAAGTTAGGGTAGACTTAGGACCTAGACGACTCCTAACTGGTTAGACTGTCCACGGGAGGTCTAATGTAGACTTTAACCACAAGCTAATCAGCCAGGTCAGGGCAAGGTTGGTGGGAGGTTTTCCGTCAAAAACGTTCCTTAATTAAATAACCACTAAACCTTCGGGCTTTCGGCCCTCAATCCCTTTCCTAGACACTGATTTTGCAGGAGTTAGATTCCACATTTTCCCCCTTAGGATAATCTCCTGATTGAGTCCGAGATGTGCCTAGGGCCAACGTCTACTCATTTAAAGTTAGGCTTGGGTTAGTGAGTGCTTGGAGATGGTTTTTGAGCTAAGGAAGGGTGATCAAATCCCCACCTTATCTTGATTTGGGTTTTACCTTAGAATTGATTCGTTGCAAGTGTGCAAGATATAGGAAAGTAGCATTCAAAAGCAAAATCACCCAAGAATGTTTCCTAAACTATATGCTGCATACATACCTTGTCTCCAGCTCTCCCAACAGTAAAGTAAAAGAATTGAAAAGACTTGTGCCTAGAATGCAAATGTCTAATCAATTTTTAACTTTCAACGAATCTTTTACTGTTGATTATTAGCAGACTTATATTATGGCATATAAGAAAAATTAAAGTTGCAGCAAACTAGAATTTGTAAACTAAGCAGCCCCTGCAAAAAGCTGTAGTAGTCAACTCGTCCTTGCCGCGGATCCGCGGCTTTTGCCGTGGAAATGCGGGCAATTCAGAGGGCCCTTGGTCTCTGCTTTTGAAGCAGAGGCCTAAGGCCACTTGTATGTCACTGCAATAATAATTTTCTGCTTTGCTTGCCCTGTAAACCTGCAACAGAGAAGAAAAACGTTTAGTTCTAAAAGATTTGCAAGAAAAATTCAGATTTCAATAAAAATTGTTTTACCCTCCCCCGGCAACGGCGCCAAAATTTGATTGAGGCTAGACCTGCACAAAAAATACGGATTTTCAGATCTATAATAAAAAACGTGCAAGTGTTCAATACTTCCGCTATAGCAAGTGGCTAATGCGGTCGTCGTGATCCACAAGGAGGGTTTGCGATGGAAGCTTTACGTGTCTTTATTGAAATCTTATGAAAATAAGCGAAGGTTCTTCTCTGTTTTTAAAGTAAGAAAAAGAAAAGAAAGTTAATGGTAAAGTTAAGAAGAAGGCGAGAGATGAAGAAGGTGGAAAATCAAAAAAACGATGAA
The DNA here is from genome assembly GCA_038442645.1 of Agave tequilana. Classification (NCBI taxonomy): domain Eukaryota; kingdom Viridiplantae; phylum Streptophyta; class Magnoliopsida; order Asparagales; family Asparagaceae; genus Agave; species Agave tequilana. Next base: position 20,204 of record JAVJIF010023432.1, read on the forward strand.
AAGAGACTATATACAATGAAGTGAGAAGAATGAAAACGATTTGGAAGAAGTGTTGGTGATCTATTACTAAAGAAAGAAAAGAATGGAAAGGAAAGAAAAGGAAGGTATACTTACCTAGGTTGATGATGACTTACTTGGAAACCTTTTGCAAGTTCTACCTTTTGCTTCAGAGGCGTTCAACGCATAGATCAAAACTCGAGCTCGGTCCCCGTGCACATTATATCGTCAAGCATAAGAAGAACGAAGTGATGCGAGCTTGGAAAGAGGAGGAGAACGTCTTTCATGAACTATCGCTGGCTCTCACGTAGCATCGGTGTACTTGCTTTGGAGTTCACTGTAGACTCAACACATACAACCAAGGTGAAGTAGAATAGGAAAATGAAAAGCAAAGCGAAAGAAAAGGAAAGTAAAGAAACGAACATAAATGAAAGTTTACCTTTATTGCTTACTGAGACAATGAAAGGAAGGAGGAGGAGTACATCGGTGTCACTCTCAACATCAGCCTCTCTCTCTTACTTACATGAATCATCATCTAACCTAAGCCTACATACAAATTACATAAAAAAAGAAAAGAAAAACCTAAACCTAGAAATGAAAAGCTTGGCTAAGTCTATCTCTGCATTCGTCCCTTTTTTCTCTGCTGAAAGGGGTATTTATAGCCAAAAACCAACAAATCAGGATCCCGGGAACGTTGGGGGAGCAAACGCTCCCCCAACTGACTTCAGTTGGCCGCAGAATTGCGGCTTGGGCCGCAATTCTGTGGCAATGGTGTGGCCAGGTGGCCACACCAAGAAGGGGGAGCTTACTGGGGTGAAGGGCTCTTCGCGCATATCTGGTTGATTTCTTGTTTCTTCTTCAACACTGACTGAATCAGCATTTGATTTTCTTGGCTCCGATTCCTCGATTCAAGGAGGGATTTTCTCAACTCCTTGATAGCCAGATTCTTCACTTCGAGTTTATTCTGAATTAATTCAGAATAAAGTGGGCTTTTGGGCTTGTTCCTCATTTATTTTTTTGAGCATTTAGGCCTACATTTAGCAAAGAAAAAGACAATTATTAATATCATTATTAGCAAACAAAGTATGGTAAAGTGACAACAAAATGCAATGTATGTGACAAATCAAGGGCCGAGGGCCAAACAGGAAGGAAACATGGTTTCAAGAGCTGAGAGTGGTAATCATAGTTTCTATGTACAATTACTGCTAATTAACCTTATTTCTAATATTAATTAGGACGTTTGACCTAAAGTCAAACTTT